>ML776590.1:606635-616947 GCA_009831015.1 Picea engelmannii | reverse complement strand
TGGGTTAAAGCAATGAATGAAGAACTTGATCAGATTGAGAAAAACAATACATGGGAGATGGTTCAAAGACCCGAAGGTAAAAACGTCATTGGCTCCAAATGGATCTTTAAGAATAAGATGAATGAGCAAGGACAAGTTGTCAGTAACAAAGCGAGGTTAGTCTATAAAGGCTATGCTCAGATAGAAGGACTGGATTTTGATGAAACATTTGCACCTGTAGCAAGATTAGAAGCTATAAGAATGTTTCTTGCCTATGCTTTTCATAAAAGGTTTAAAGTCTACCAAATGGATGTCAATTTAGCCTTTCTCAATGGAGATTTAAGTGAAGAAGTCTATATGGAACATCCAGAGGGTTTCAAATTGTCTGATAACCCTGACTTAGTATGCAAGTTGAAGAAATCTTTATATGGTTTAAAACAAGCCCCTCGAGCCTGGTATCACAGACTAGATATGTATCTCAAAGGCAAAGGGTTCAAGAGAGGAACAACTGACAACAATCTGTATATTAAGACAGAGGATAATGATTTGCTCATCGTACTGGTCTATGTAGATGAAATCATCTTTGGATGTAATAAGGACTCACTGGTACAATGGTTTTCTTCAGCCATGGAGTCTGAATTTGAAATGTCTAAGATAGGAGAACTATCATTTTTCCTTGGTCTGCAAATTACTCAGAGGTCCGATGGGATATTCATTTCTCAAGGAAAATATTTAAGAGAAATGTTGAAAAGGTTTCAAATGGAATATGCTAAACCTGTGGGTAAACCTATGGTAACTGGATGTAAGTTAAGCAAGGATGATGATTCACCTGATGTTGATCAAAGCTCATATCGATCAATGATAGGAAGCCTACTGTACATCACAGCATCTCTCCCAGACATAATGCATGTTGTAGGAATGGTAGGAAGATATCAGGTTGCACCTAAATAGAGTCATTTGCAAGATGTCAAAAGAATATTCAGGTACTTAAAATAAACAATGACTTATGGTCTGTGGTATCCCAGAAATCAAAGTCTTCAGTTGATTGCTTGTTCAGATGCAGATTGGGAAAATTGTGTTGATGAGAGAAAAAACACCAGTGGAGGAGCATTCTTCCTGGGTAACTCTTTAGTAGCCTGGCTCAGTAAAAAGCAAGGTTCCATTTCTTTATCAACCACAGAGGCAAAGTACATTGCTGCTGCTACCTACTGCACACAGGTATTATGGATGATTCAGACGCTTGCAGATTTAGAGGTAAAATACATTGCACCGATCCCAATTCATTGTGATAACACAAGTGCCATCAGTGTGTCTAAAAATCCTGTCCTCCACTCCAAGACAAAACATATCCCCATAAAATATCATTTTCTGAGAGAGCAGGTCACCAATCCGATTGTTTAGGTCCATTACATTCCCACTTCAGAACAAATTGCAGACATCTTTACTAAGCCCCTAGCCAAGACTCCGTTTGAATATCTCAGATAGAAGTTGGGTGTCATTTCGTTTCACACCTAAAAGAGTCCATCTTGTTAGGGGGAGATTTGTATTGTTTGATTATCTAATGCCTCCTAAATTTACTACAATAGCTTAGGGGGAGCATGTCTCTTCTTTGACATTGATGTCAAAGGGGGAGAAAAGAATTTGGGGGTGCAGTAGTTTCCATCAATGCCAAAGGGGGAGATTGTTGGCAAATGTTTAACAAGTAGTATGCTTGTCATTGATGGCAAGTACAAATAGTGGAGATGGCAGGATAAGGAGGATAAAATCCCTTGGGGATTCAGATGTGAAAGCTTAGGAGAAATAGCGTTGAGGAAAATGCATGCGGCAAGGCTCAAGCTATCGGAGTTCGCAGAGGAGAAGGAAGACAGAGATCCACAGCTGTTGGATCTCATTCAGAAATCCCGTCAGCCCTTAGATCGGATCAGAGCTGCACGAGATTTACCATCGGGAAATGCCAAGGTGAAATCCCAACAGAACGTTGACCGTTAGATCTGATTATAGACAAGAAAAGCGCACTGAAAAGGAGGATAGATCTCAGACAATTAGATCCAAGCATAGGACCCGACCACCATTGGATCGAGGAGAACCTTCACGGTATTTAAAGTGCAAGGAGGTTTGGCTATGGTCATGGGGATAACGGTCATATGGACCAGGAGCCTAGCCATCAGAGTTTCGAGGATCGCGAGTTGGATATGTCAAAGTTCATTGACATCACAAACCCTGAAATCGCGATGACTGAAATCCCAAATGAACCTGACCATCGACTCGACCCACGTCAAAAAACCACGTCAGCTAAGAGACACATGGCACAACCAGGTAGTGACAAGTGTCAGACTGATTCAACATTTCAGGCACATGTGGGTAACGAATCAAAGTGACACGTGGCAGTATTTAACACGTGTCAAACCACATGTGACATCAACAGAGGCATCGGTGATCGAGACTTTGAAATGACAAAGTCACTTGACATCGAAAATCTCGAAATCCTGAAGGGATCGGGACCGTCCATCTGAGGGACAGGTGTCGAAGATCAAGGCACCATCGACATATTGGCCATCGGGAAATCGGAGTTCCTGAGGTCGAAGGAAATGAGACATCGAAAGTCTCGAAATCCCGTAGGGATCGGGACCGTCCATTTGAGGGACAGGTGTCGAAGATCAAGGCGCCGTCGGCATATTGGACATCGGGAAATCGGAGTTCTTGAGATCGAAGGAAACGAGACATCGAAAGTCTCAAAATCCTGAAGGAATCGGGACCGTCCATCTGGAAGGACGCATGGCATGAGATCGGTACCATTGGGAAGAGGCCTGATAGGAAAATCATTGATCGACATTTTGTTCATCGGGAAATCGGGGATCCCGTTGACAAGAGTTTTGTGCAATTCAGAATCGCGATCCGCGAAACCCTGATGAGTGGGGGCCAGATGTCAGTATAGAAGTGAAGGAGGATGGTGGTGTAGTGGAGGCCAGTTGTCAGAGATAAGGATGCGGTCATGGGTAACGATCATGTGAACCAGGGTCAGCCAGGAGGGCTGAAGTGCATCGCGAATTGGGAAATCGTGAATCCCATGGACATAAACATTATGTCATCGTAAGTGTCGAAACTTTGATGGAGTGATAAGACCAAGGTCACACGGAGACAGTTCTTATGGACCATGTTCTAGCCAGGAGGGATAGCGCACATTTTCGAGAGGTATGGTGGCGGTCACATGATCGCAGGTCACATGGACCATTGTGTAGCCGGAAGGGGCTAAGGCTCGGGAAAGGAGCACATCGGGGATCGAAGAATCAGGGGTTCCGAGTACATGTGCATATCGACACTGAAAACGCCAAAACCCCGATAGAGAGACATAAGGCTGTGGTCACAGCCCTTGGTCACAAGATTTGTAAGTGACTAAAACTATGAATGCCGAGAGCACCGAAATCACGATATATGAAATCCCGATTTGATTTGAACCGTTGGATCAAGTATTGATCGCAAGGCTACTGTTGCATGCAACAGTGAAACTGCCAGAAACCACTAATGGTTTCAGCCAGAGAAGTTGAAGAGATAAGGTGTTGATATCACAGAGCACTCGAGAGGTCGAAAAGATTGGCGCGGTTGAAGCATGCAGAGGAATGGAAAACATTGCATGCACAAAGTGCACAGAAGCTATAAATACATGGTACATAGAAGAGATGTAGTTGTTGTTGCTGTTGGAGGTTGTTGTGATTGTTTCTTGTAAAGGTGTTTCAGGTGTGAAGAAGGATCAGGGTGCAGCAACTGAATAGCACAGAAGAGGAACTGTGCAGAGAATGGAGATGGCGCACACAACATAAAAATAAGAAGACCAGACAACACAAATGATATGTGCAGAAAGACAGTGTGGTAGAAAGAGCAACGAGATGCAGCAGAATAGTGATAAGTCGGGTAAGCCACTATTGGTCATTATATCATTGTAATAAGTTTCAAAAGCAAAGATTTATATTTCAGGGTGGTTGGGAGGTGCTAGGGAGGACTGTTTTCCTCAGAGGTTCAAGTGGGTTCTTGAACACAGGGAGTTGGTGCTTCCTTCTAGTTGGTGCTAGAGAAACCAGGGAGTTGGTGCTTCCTTCTAGTTGGTGATAGAGAAAACAGAGAGTTGGTGCTCTCAACAAGTTGCAACTTGATAAACAGAGGTTGTAGCCTCATTATGAGTTGTTGCTCATATGTATGATAATGCAAATATTGTAACCATTACTTATCATATAAAGAAAAAGAGGTTTTTACCCTGTATGGGTTTCCTCAGGAAATATCTGTCTCTGTGTTTCTCATATATGTGATTGATGCTGAATGTGCCATTTTTTATTTCCCTCCATTATTGTGATCATCATTTAGTGTCTCAGCAACGAATTTAAAAGAAGCATAATTGTTTAAGCACGGTAACAACTGATTCACCCCCCCCCTCTCAGTTGTCCAACACTAAAGGAATGAGCAGGTAAGCTCATGTTGAGAGTGATCAACTAGGTAAGCAGATGCCTTTTTTCCTCAGGATATCCCTGAAATCCAGTTTTAAAATTTATGTTTATCTCCTCGTAGTATCTTCGATATCAACCGAATACATAAATTTTTCTTCCAGAGGTTGCAAGAGTAAATCCTATTTGGTTGTATTAATGTGATTTGCAGCTATTTTCTTGGTGATATCATTTCCAAACTATCAGCCTCCGTGTTAGGTTGTTGCACTCCAAAAAATTGAAAACTGTATGCTCAAGTATGTTTTTAACAAATGACGCATTCTCAGCCAGGACTACGAGTTTTCCATGATGGCCACCAGTGTTTTGAAAGTCGGGTTGATTGGGACATGTCTGTTGTGGATCTATGATCTTGTTGTATTCTTTAAAACAAAACCTAATGCCCTTCATTTTGTTGCGGATAGATTTCATTTCCCAGTGCACCAAAACATAATTTCACATAAGAAACCATAGGAAGGTATGCTGTCGTGTTTACTAAATCGAGCGATATCATGTTTCTAACAATGGCAGGTAAATGCATATGAACGTGCAACAATTTGGAGGGAAGGTAGATGCTAAGTGTTATCAACATCAGAATGATTGGGATACATTTGTTGTGGATTTGGTATTGTCAATGGACCAAATCCCTCTATCTTTGGTCTTTCCCCGAAAAAGACTCTTTGGTTGAGATCACTTGCCTGGTAGAAACAATTTTGGGTGAGTAAGGCTTCCTCTCTTTGGTGTCAGTTGCCTGGCAGAAACAATTTGGGTCTGAGACAGTTGGAAAGGTGGCGGACGTTGTTTCTTCATTGCTGTACATATTGTCACCACCAGCTTTGAGGCATTGTTTCCTTTGATCTTCCATGTGGAAGATCTTGAGTCACGAGCTTGAGAAGTAGAAAATATTGCATGAAATCATATCTAGAAGTTCTCATGCAAATGAATTAATTATCTTTCCAAAAGAGGCGTCTATCATGGAAGAAGTTGAAGCACATGTAGGCAAAGACAATCTCGATGTTAGAATTCCTCGACTACATGGAGATACTTTGTTTTCATTCCAAGATTTAGACCCGACTTCTCTCTCTTCACGCGACCTGTGGATTACCTGGGCATTTCCACGATCAAGCGATCAAAACCTCAGTGAAATATGGCCTGAAATTGCAGCTAATGGAAGCATCAATAATCAACCTACAGAAAGCAAGCTTGGCATACTAGCGAATTCACATACAAATTGATGCAGGATTGTGTTGTCGAAAACTAACTGCTTCGTGTATTGTCAGCTGTGCCTCTATTTTGCGATTTGGAGGACAATTCTTGAGCTAAATACAACCTAGCTTCCATACTAAGTTCACATTCTATTCTTCCCCATGTGAAGAGCTTCTAAACTGCAGTTGGCTTCGGATTTGGAGGTTAAATTCGCTTATGGAATGTACTCCAAACGACTTTACACATTTGCCTAGGAAACGTAAGGAACCGAAGATATCGAGAGGAAAATTTGAGGCATTTGCAGAGAGAAAATTCAAGTGATTATTGTCGGTCAGGTTAGTTCAGCTTCTCAATGTATGGATTGTTGATGTCCTCAATGGTTTAAAGGCATGCTTTATTTTTTATTTTATGTTTTATGTTTTATTATAAAAGAATTATGATAAATAATAATAATTTTTGTTTGTTTTATTATAAAAATTGATTTTAATAGCTTCATTTTTATTTGTATTATTATAAAAATATAAAAAATTATAAAAATTTACGTCAAACATAATTAAAATAATAATAATAATAAATAAATAAATAAATTTTTTGTTTGTTTTATTATAAAATTTTGTTTTAAAACAATTTTATTTTACTTTCTTTTCTTTTATTATAAAAATCTATAAAACAAAAAAATATATATTTATGTATATAATAATAAAAATCTTAGGTAAAACCTAAAAAAATAAAATAATAATAAAATAAAATAAAAGATAAAAACAAATTATAAAAACAAAAACAACAACAAACAGATAAAATTGCAAATAGACCTTTTTTTTAATTCCTAAAAAAAATATGGAAACATGTCGCTAAGCAAGCAATCAATGATGAAACAGACGCGCGCAACGATCACAACAAGAGGTATACAATGCCTTTTACTATTTTTACTTTGTGACATTTGTCCTTCTTTCTGCATGTTATATTTTCGAACATCTCACAAGTTTTTCATGTAGGATTTGTACTAAGTTTTTTTCAGGAGCACGGTCAATCACATCTTGTTGCTGAAGTGATTTTCAAAAATCAAAAAAACTTTTGAAACAAGACCTGCTTACTTGAATGCTCTAAGGAGTTGTTACTCATCATAAACATCATGACGTTTGTTGTTACACAGAAACGTTTTCCTAAACCCATTTGCGTCATGAATGTATTCCTCCATTTATCCTTCAAAGCAGATTAGTCCTCCCTGTGTTGAAGCTCATATTCCATTTAATTATCCTTCATGACTTCGCACATGCCTATCTTTCTGAGTCGCATATATCTCTTTATCTTTTTCTGTTCAGTTTTCCTTGTCAATAAAACTATCCAGCTCCCTTTTCCATGACTACATTGCCTTGCCATACACACTGTTACTACTGAGATATTTTCAAGTATAGTCCTATCACTCTTTTTATCAGAACTCACGTTGATTGATGTGGGATTCCTTAAGGCCCACATTTCAACAAGTTTTGCCCCATCGACCTCAACACCTTATCTAGGATATAGACTAGAGTCCATTTTGAGTACCTAGAGGCTTGCATGACTTAATGGCAAGTTCTCTTGCTGACAATCATGGGAATACATCAATGTCCCTTGATCGCCAGATCTTGCAAGTGGCTCAAAATCAACTCATTCATTCACACTTCACAAGATGTACTCGGGTACCTTGGCACTCATTGACATCAATGATGAGTTGCCTCAAATTGGTTAATGACATTCATCATTGGTTGGTAATCCAATGACTTCTTTTCATGCTCGACATCGCCACATTCATTCGGATGATTAGAATTGTACCATCAGGTTTAGTAGCAAGTGAAGACTATAAACTTTTCATGACTCTATCAACAGTTACAATAGCATGAATTCAGCCATATGAGAGTACCCGAGTTCCACTTTCATACTTTCTCTTTTCCATGATTCATTCAGTGGGAGTTCAGATTCCTCCACTTCAGATTCTCTGATCTAGCCGACAACAGTTGTCGCTACAACAACAATCACTTTTCACATGATCCTGTAGTAGTGACATCTTCCATACTCCACCAATCGCATCAACCATATTCCCCTTGCATATTTCATCAATGTAATAAACCTCAAATTTATCATAATTTTTTTTTTCCTAGGGACATATCCTTTAAATTTTCATAAGATGGGTGCTTACATCTCCTTTTGTCTTGGAGTGACCCTTTGACATATTATTTTAGCACAACGAGAAGCTCCAATGAAAAATAGGCCTTTTCCTAAACCCCTATATCATGCTATATAGATATTGATACTTAGATTTATTTGCCCATACGCAAGGATTGAATTTCCACTTTCCTAATTAAGGGAGTTGGGCTAGAGTGGACTTGGCACGCACAATGTTACAAGCCTGGCATTAATTATCTATACTCTTACCTAGTTGAGTCGACATTAGAACCAAGGGCGTACCAGGATGACTACTGTTATTAAAGGTGAAATTTAAGGGTGGGTAACAAAGCACTTCTCTCTGATGTTACATTTTGGTTACGATACGATTGGTGTCTTCCACCATAACGAACAGTCCCCGACTCGTCCTGCTTAGGTCACTGCGTAACTAACTAACTACCCCTTCCTCGTCCTGTTGGTGTAACAAAAGGAGCACTTCGGAGAGTCGAGGTGTAACGATCGATCATGTACAATGGAAAGTCATGGTTATGTTGTTGTTTAACTTCGTATCTTCCACATTTAAGGAAGGCAAGTGCATCTATCAGGAGAAGTTACGACTCTGACCTGGAATTAATTGGCCTTAGTCCTGACGCCTCGTCCCCCTATTCTGCCCAATATTCATGTTCCATCCAAGCCCTAGCACATGGCTTGTACTTCAAAATGGTTAAGGGTGGTGATCACCCCTCTAGGGTTTTGGGCAGTCTCATTCTTGTTCTTGTGATTTCGTAGAGGAGGTTCTGTACTGAGCATTACTTCACAGGAAAGGGTTGCTGCCTCTGCGATCCTTGTTGGTGAAGTCAGAAACAACCTCCATCTACCTGGTAAGACCCTATGGAACTATCGAATCCTAAGTTTAAAATGGAAACACAGGGTTCATGAGGGTGTTTAAGTGAATTTTTACTTTCTGTAATAGGAATCAGAGTTTATGTGATCTATCCCATCATTCCAATGTAGACCAAGGTAGAGGCTAATATCGAAAGTTCTTTCTCTATACCACCATGGCCATGCGCCCTCTTTTTGTGTCCCATGGGTTTCTACCGACTCTTTTACTTAACTCTGAGAATGACAACTGTTTCAGAGGCAAATCTGTGTAGCACTGAAAGGGTTTATTCATTCATCACAAAGAGATACAAGGGTCTACCGTAACTGTCCTCCTATGTGTTTAATGCATTCTATTTGTAGTATAGTGATGGCCTGCTGGTAAATTATTTCTAGGATACTTTCCTGGCAAGTTGATTGTTCATATATATATATATATATATAATGTTGTTTCTCATATTCTTCATATCTTTTTGTACATAGTTCTGCTTATATAAGATTGATCTTCTTGAGTTCGCAGTGTTATTTCCTCTGTTAAATTTTTTGTTTAAAGTTCTGTGTGAAAGCGGTATCTTTGTGTTAATGGTGGGACTTTGTTTTGTTACGAGGTACCCACCAAAAGTTCCAGGAATTAATCCTCCCATCCAAGGTCACATTACAAACCAGGCACGACCACTGGAGGCCGTGGCGTTTTAAGTTAAGTAGTCTGGCATCCCTGTGGACTCAAACTATATATTCGACTTTATAAATTTAAGTTTAATACCTTGCTAACATTTTCGTGTGATGGATGAATGCAGGGATGTTCGCTCCTCGGTGCAGGTACCGACCTCTGCTCAACATGAAAAAGGTACTCGGGTTCCATAAAAATGGCTCTCAAATCGCTCCTTAAAAACAAGGATGGAAGCCACGATTATGTTCGTAGTGTTTCTACTGTGATGACTATTTTGGGAAAAGGCTTATCTTCGACGTTCTATACATTACCCCTGTGATTTAATGTATTCATAATAATTTTACTAGTTATAATGGCCATTATTGTTGGATCTTGTTGATGATAGTCTGTGTAGTCTTCTTTTATCGAAACTGTCTAATTGGATTTTTCCTTGGAAAACGTTCTGACAAAACATATGAAGCCATTGTTTGCTAGTTATTTTATAATAGAAAATGCCACAGTCCTAAATTTCTTATATTCTTTCTATGCATAGAATAAGTAGGAAGTGTCTATGTTAATGATGTATCAATGAAGTCATTGATTCACTTCCCTGTAGTAAGATGCTAGCATGATTAAATCGTCTCATTTAGGATAGTCCTACTCCGTGGATTCTGTTCACTCCCCTATGTTTCATTGTTCTAGACTTTGAATTTTTTTTTTCCCCTTGATTTAAACTTATAGAATGGAATAAAAGCATATTTTAGTGTCGTTTGCTCATTGTTAAATATTCAGTTTTGTTTAAAGTTTGAACTTACATAAACATGTAATAGTTATGTTCGTGCATTGCTACCTAATCGACTCTGTATTTCTTTTCTAAAGGTTGAAATACACTTACGCATATATATATTCGCTCTGTTCATTCATTTATGTGTATATTCAACTCTGTTTAAGGTTTTGAAACTTATATATATATATATATATATATATA
>ML776590.1:581185-606336 GCA_009831015.1 Picea engelmannii | reverse complement strand
ATATATATATATATATATACTTATATACGCTCTATTTGTTCATTGATATTCATACTCGACTCTGTTTAAAGTTTGGAATCGTATGTACACATATATTACTTCTATTCGTTCACTGTTAGGTGTTCAATTCTATATATTTTTTTTAAGGAATAAAAAGGACTTCCAGAAAATAAATCTACAATTAGATCCTATAGTCTATTTACTAAATTTCCGAATAGCCATTGTCTAGGTTATTGCATGAATATCATCGTTAAGGATCCCATTAAAACAACAACCAATTCGTCCAACGGAGGTAGAATACTGACTTATTTAGGTACAGGAAAGGACTTACAACAGTTATAATATCATTAAAACAGATACCGGAACTCTTTTCTGTATAGCTATAACATGTACAGTATATCTAACCAAACAGTTCATTCAGACAGATGGAGTTTAGAGTAACATATTTGAACTATCTTGTGGAGAAAACAAAGGGAACAACCACGTTCCTCCCAATCGTAGAACCGAGCAACCACAATTTCTTGCCCGATTCACCCCCTAGCCTGACCATGAGTCCATAAGGGAAAACTTGAAAATCCCTCTACAACACAGTCCTTCAATTCAGTCCCTTTTTTCCTTGCCTCACACTCTTCCAGTGTTCATAACAACAGGTGGAAATAGAAAAAAAAAAACTAGACTCTTTCCCCAACATACTTAGCAGCGTCGTGCCTCCTGACATATGCTTATTTGTAACTTGCCTTGGTCTTTTCCCTTCCTTGGGATTTTTGTAGCTTCCTAAATCCCTATTTCTTCAGGGGCTTCCAATGGCCAAATCATTAGTTTTCCACTTGTAAAAATCAGCCCAGGGGTAGTTCCAACATGTTCCCCACTCATGGAGTCATGGTTGGCTACTTTTAACATGGTTGTTCCATTTGTCTTCCTACAATTACAATTAAATATTCTGTTTTTCGTACAAGTGTCATAGTCCAATATCTAGTTGGGACAAATCACATCTCTGCCCAACAGTCAAAATTATTTATTACAATTATAAAATTCAAAATTTGGAATTGCCATAAATGGAAAAAAATTTCCAATTTCGAATTTACTAAAAATGGAAATAAATTTCCAACAATTTAAATTCTAAAAATATTTTTATTTTCTTTATTTTTGGGGGGGATGTCACATCCTTTCCCCCTTAAATAAAACAATGTCCTCAGTGTTCATTCCTTTCCTGGAATAGGATTGGATGATATTTTTTCAAATCTCCTTCCAACTCCCAAGTGTCCTCCTCAGGGCTAATGTGCTTCCATTGCACCTTTACCTGAGCGGCAACTCTGTTCCGAAGTGCTATTTCTCTCCAATCCATAATGCATAGGGGTTTCACCTGGAACTCACCTTCGGGTTCCACCTACACCAAGTTCCAATCAATCATATGAGTAGGGTCATGAATATACTTTTTCAGCAATGAAACATGAAATACATTATGAATTCTTAGATTAGTTGGAAGTGCAAGTTGGTATGCTATGGGTCCAATTTGAGATAGTATCTCGAAGGGCCCACAAAACCTGGGTGCCAACTTGGCACAGTTCCCTAACTTTAACGATCTTTTTCAGGCTTTGACTTTTAAATAAACATGGTCTCTTGTTTGAAATTCCAGGTGCATTCTTTTTTGATCTGCATAACTCTTATGTATATCCTGTGCTTCTTTCAAGTTCTATTGTACCTTTCTAACCATGTTCTCAATTTCTTGGAGAATTTCAAGTCCGACCATGAGTTTTTCATCCGGGTTATCCCAGCTAATTGGAGTTGTACACTTCCTGTCGTACAATACTTCAAAAGGGCTCAATTTTGCTGAAGTTTGGTACCCATTGTTATATGCAAATTCTACCAAGTGTATATAATCCTCCCACTTGTTTGGTTTTGTTCTTATGTACATGCAGAGCATATCTTCTATGATTTGGTTTGTCCTTTTAGTCTATCCATCTGTTTGTGGATGATAACTTGTACTGAAATTCAAGTTGGTATGGAGCCCTGCAAACAATTCCTTCCAAAAGGCGGAGGTGAATTTTACGTCTCTATCTGAAATCACCATTTTAGGAATGCCATGCAGCCTAAAGATTTCTTTCATGAATATTTTAGCAATGTTTATAGCTTTAAAAGTAGACTTTACTAGAATAAAGTGTGCAGACTTACTGAGTTTATCGATTAAAACCATGATAGAGTCATTTGTTTCTGAGTTTTAGGCAAACCTGTTATAAAGTTGACTGATATAGTCTCCCATTTCCATTCTGGTATTGGTAATGGCTGTAAGAGGCCGACTGGATGTTGGTGCTCGGCCTTAACCCACTGAAAATCTTGGCATCTAGGCAAGTATTCTACTGTTTCCCCTTTCATATTAGGCCAATAAAATAGTTTCCTGAGTGTTGTTATTGTTTTCTGGTACCCTGGGTGGCCGGAATATGGCTTCTTATGCACTTCGTCCAATATTGTCACTTTTAACCTTGCTAAATCTGGTATGTAAAGTCAGTTTTTAAATCGTAGCTGTCCCTTCTTGTCGATACTTAGATCTAATTTATTTGAATTCGCGGTATTGTTTGGAAATTCTTCCATCATTTTGGTATAGTTTTTGTCATCAATACCTTCCATCCTTATTATTTCTTCCATATCACTTTCTTCTCTGCTAATATTCATCTCAAATAACCCATGGATTCTTCTACTTAAAGCGTCTACTACTTTGTTTTCCTTGCCCTTGATATGTCTAACTTTGAATTCAAATTCACTTAAGAAGGCTAACCACATTGCTTGCCTTGCATTAAGATTTGGTTGGTTAAACAGGTATTTCACCCCACTATTGTCCCTTAATAATAGGAATCTTCTGCCCATTATCTAATGTCGCCACATTTTTAAGGCATGTATTACTGTTGCCAATTCTAAGTCATGAGTGACGTAATTTTGCTCGTGTTCTTTTAATTTCCAGGACTCATAACAAATAACATATCCTTCCTAAGTTAGGACACCACCTATCCTTTCTTTACTTGCATCGACACATACTGTGAAGTCTTTATTTGGGTCTGCTACTTTTAATATGGGTGTCATTGTCAATAATTCCTTTAGTTTGTTGAAGCTGTCTTGACATTTCTCTGACCAGTTAAACCCGGTTCCTTTCTTTTGTAATGATGTGATAGGGTAGGCTATCTTGGAAAACCATTCTATAAACCTGCGGTAGTATCCGATGATTCCCATGAACAACCATATATTTTCTACATCTTTAGGTATCAGCCATTCCATAATGGCTTTCGTCTTTTCCGGGTCTACGGAAATGCCCTGTGCTGAAATTACATGCCTAAGGTATTGTATTTCCTTCTGATAGAAGTCACATTTGTTGAAGTTGGTGTACAATTTGTGCTTCCTTAATTTTTACATAACTATTCTTAAGTGTTCCTCATGTTCCTCCTCCATATTTGAATAGACCAGGATATCGTTGATGAATACTACCATGAATTTGTCCAAGTACTCACTGAAAATATCGTTCATTAGACACATAAACATGGCTGGGGCGTTAGTGAGTCCGAAAGGTATGACTACAAACTCATAGTGTCCATATCTTGTCTGAAATGTTGTTTTGTTTATGTCCTCCTCTTTTATCCGAACTTGATGATAACCAGATCGTAAGTCCAATTTTGAAAAGATCTTGCCCCCCCCCTACTTGATCGAACATATCATTTATCCTTGGTAAGGGGTATTTATTCTTAATAGTCATTTTGTTCAGTTGTCTATAGTCTATACATAATCTTAAAGTACCATCCTTTTTTTTCACAAAGAGTACTAGTGCTCCCCAAGGTGAGACACTTGGTCTAATATACTCTTTGTCCAACAATTCCTGTAATTGTATTTTTATTTCTGTCAGTTCTGGTAGACTCATCCGGTAAGGCACCTTTGAGATAGGGGTAGAACCGAGTAATAGATCTATGGAGAAGTCTATTTCCCTTCTAGGGGGTAATTCTGGTATCTCATCTACAAACATGTCTCTGAAATCACGTAGGACAACAAAGTCTTCCAACTTTGGCTTATCCTTCTCTTCTACTAGACTCACCACTTGGATGGCATAAAATTGACATCCTTTTCTCACACATTTCTTTAGTTGCATCGCTGAAATTTGTCCGACTGATACCGGTTTTGGTATACCTTGGGTTGTCCTGGTGGTGCCAGAATCATCTTTATAGCTAAGTATCTTTGTATAACAATTTAATATTTCTTTGTGTCATTCCAACCAATCCATCCCAATAATCATATTGTAAGATCCTAGTGGTAGGATGTTCAGATCGGTCCTTATAGTTTGACCATCTAGGCTGAAATCAAAATCTGAAATGTAGTCAATTACTTTCCTTTTTGTACCTGTCGCTAGTTGCACAAGCCATGATTTTGCGTGCTTCATTCTCTTAAGTTTATTCGACTCTACTACTTTCAGAGTAATATAGCTTAATGTTGCTTCGAGGTCAATTAAAACATAAATTCGAGTGTCTTGGATTTTACCTTCAACTTCCACCACTGAGGACTGGTGGTTAGCTTGTCATCCGTCGATGGCTGCATTTATCCAATGTAGGCTCCTTCCCATATCTCCCACTATCGAGGCTTCTTGCAGGTTATGAACAACAATTTTGTTTGTTGAACTCAAACGTTGGCAGTTCCTCTTGAGATGAGGTTCTCCACATTACCAACACTTCAATGGCTTGCAGAGGTTGTACCCAAACCTCTTTGCTCCCAGGTTTGCTAGTTTCCCACTGCCTTGAGAATTCAGACGATTGGAGTGAAAATCCTTTCTTGGAAAACTCTTCACTGTATTCCGATAAGGAGCTGGCTGGTATCCCTTCTTCCGCTGGTTCATTCGATCTTGTTTCTTGTCTTTCCAGGCTTTGGGAAAATCTGCCCACTGTTTATATTGGTCATAGCACATTCGTTCTTTTCTAAATACTTCACTTAAGGATTTGGGGTTATCAAACTCAATCATGTTCTTGTAGGACTATGGTAAACAACTTAGAAATCGCTGAATTTTTACTTTATCCTCCCGGATGTATGGTACGAATCTTAGCAGATCCAAAAATTTATTTATAAGGTCCTCCATCGTCATTTGTCCGAGTCGTAATTCGTAAAATTCCTTCATCTTTCTTTCATAATAATTTTCTGAAAGGTATTGTTTCTTAAAATACTTCTTAAATTCAGACCATTCCAATTGTTTCTCCTTTAGGCCCTTTGTCAATTTCAGATCTTTCCACCAAATACTGGCGTTCCCTTTCAGATTGTAGATGGCCATCCTAACCTTCATGTTGTTGGAATAGTTATAGATTTGGAAATACTTTTTGATGTCTAATAGACACGCCTCTATTTATTCTCTTGTCCTGGAATCCCTATCAAAGGTAGCGGGTTTAATCTTTTTGAATTCTCCTTTAAGGTGGTCTACTTGTTTTCTTTTTCTGTCAGTTTTTGTTCCATCCTCAGATGGAGGTGTTCCTTCAGACGAACTGTCTCCTTTTTTTTGTTTCTGGCCTTGAGTTCTTGGAGGCTCTCTTGCTGACTTCTTCATCGTTATTATTGTCTTTTGGGATTTTCTTGGTCACTATACTGTGCAACAGGACTTTGTTTATCTCTTGCTATTCTTTTCGTTCCTTCTTCAATTTTTCATTGTAGGATTTAAAGATATATAGCTCAACAATCAAGTTCCTCATTGTTTCCAACACTTCTGTGGGTGAGCTTTCGTCACTATTCTGCCTTGTATCTCCAGGAGGTCTTTGCTTTTGATTTTCTTCCATCCTATTTTTTGCATTGTCTTGAGATACCATACTTATTCACCAAAATAGAGAAATTTTTATGTTTGTAACCACACCATTTATTAGTCTTTTATCTAAAACAAAAAATATACTAAGCACTATAGTGGTCTTGTTCAGGCCCAGTGTTGTAACTTTTGCTCTGATACCATATGTAATAAACCTTAAATTTATCATAAAAAAAATAAATTTCCTAGGGACATTATCCTTTAAATTTTCATAAGATGGGTGCTTACATCTCCTTTTGGCTTGGAGTGACCCTTTGACATATTATTTTAGCACAATGAGAAGCTCCAATGAAAAATAGGCCTTTTCCTAAACCCCTATATCATGCTATATAGATATTGATACTTAGATTTATTTGCCCATACACAAGGATTGAATTTCCACTTTCCTAATTAAGGGAGTCGGGCTGGAGTGGACTTGGCACGCACAATGTTATAACCCTGACATTAATTATCTATACTCTTACATAGCTGAGTTGACATTAGAACCAAGGGCATACCAGGATGACTACTGTTATTAAAGGTGAAATTTAAGGGTGGGTAACAAAGCACTTCTCTCTGATGTTACGTTTTGGTTACGATACGATTGGTGTCTTCCACCATAATGAACAGTCCATGACTCGTCTCGCTTAGGTCATTTCATAACTAACTAACTACCCCCTCCTCATCCTATTGGTGTAACGAAAGGAGCACTTCGAAGAGTCGAGGTGTAACGACCGATCATGTACACTGGACAGTCATGGTTATGCTGTTGTTTAACTTCGTATCTTCCACATTAAAGGAAGGAAAGTGCATCTGTCAGGAGGAGTTATGACTCTGACCTAGAATTAATTGGCCTTAGTCCTGATGCCTCGTTCCCCTTTTCTTCCCAATCCTGATGCACCATCCAAGCCCTAACACATGGCTTTTAATTCCAAATGGTTAATGGTGGTGATCGTCCCTCTAGGGTTTTGGGCAGTCTCATTCTTGTTCTTTTGATTTCGTAGAGGAGGTTCTATACTAAGCATTCTTGGATAGGAAAGGGTTGCCGCCTCTGCGATCGTCGTTGGTGAAGTCAGTAGAAACCTCCATCTACCTGGTAAGACCCTATGGAACTATCGAATCCTAAGTTTAAAATGGAAACACGAGATTCATGAGGGTGTTTAAGCGAATTTTTACTTTCTGTAATAGGAATCAGAGTTTATGTGATCTCTCCCATCATTCCAATGTAGACCGGGGTAGAGGCTAATACCAAAAGTTCTTTCTCTATACCACCGTGGCCTTGCACCCTCTGTTTGTGTCCCATGGGTTTCTACCGACTCTTTTACTTAACTCTGAGAATGGAAACTGTCGTGGAGGAAAATCTGTCTAGCATCGAAAGGGTTTATTCATTCGTCGTAGAGAGATACAAGGGTCTACTTTAACTGTCCTCCTCTATGTTTGATGCATTCTATTTGTAGTATAGTGATGGCCTGCTGGTGAATTATTTCTGGGATACTTTCCTAGAAAGTTGGTTGTTCATATATATATATGTATAATTTCATTTCTCATATTCTTCATATCTTTTCCTACAGAGTTCTGTTTATATAAGATCAATCTTCTTGAGTCCGCAGTGTTATTTCCTCTGTTAAATTTTTTGTTTAAAATTTTGCGTGAAAGGGGTATCTTTGTATTAATGATGGTACTTTGTTTTGTTATGAGGTACCCACCAGAAGTTCCAGGAATCAATCCTCCCAGCTAGGATGACGTTACAAACCAGGGCATGACCACTGGAGGCCATGGCATTTTAAGTTAAGTAGTTTGTCATCCCTGTGGACTCAAACTATATATTTGACTTTATAAATTGAAGTTCAATGCCTTGCTAACATTTTCCTGTGATGGTCGAATGTAGGGATGTTCGCTCCTCAGTGCAGGCACTGGCCTCTGCTCAACATGACAAAGGTACTCGGGTTCCATAAAAATGGCTCTCAAATCGCTGCTTAAAAACAAGCATGGAAGCCACGATTATGTTCGTAGTGTTTCTGCTATGATGACTATTTTGGGAAAAGGCTTATCTTCGACATTCTGTACATTACCCCTGTGATTTAATGTATTCATAACAATTTTACTAGTTATAATGGCCATTATTGCTGGATCTTGTTGATGACAGTCTGTGTAGTCTTCTGTTATCGAATCTGTCTAATTGGATTTTTCCTTGGAAAACGTTCTGACAAAACATATGAAGCCATTGTTTGCTAGTTATTTTATAATAGAAAATGCCACAGTCCTGAATTTCTTATATTCTTTCTACACATAGAATAGGTAGGAAGTGTCTATGTTAATGATGTATTGGCGAAGTCATTGATTCACCTCCCTATAGTAAGATGCTAGCATGATTAAATTGTCCTGTTTAGGATAGTCCCACTCCCTGGATTCTGTTCACTCCCCTATGTTTCATCATTCTAGACTATGAATGAATTTTGTTTTCCCCTTGATTTAAACTTACAGAATGGAATAAAAGCATATTTTAGTGTTGTTCGCTCATTGTTAAATATTCAGTTCTGTTTAAAGTTTGAACTTACATAAGCATGTAATAGTTTTGTTCGTGCACTGACACATGTTCGACTCTGCTAAGTTTGAAACATAGAAATATGCGTATATAGTTATGTCTGTGCATTGTTACCTAATCGACTATGTATTTCTTTTCTAAAGGTTGAAATACACTTACGCATATATATATTCACTCTGCTCATTCATTGATGTGTATATTCGACTATGTTTAAGGTTTTGAAACCTATATATATATATATATATATATATANTATGTATGTATGTATGTATGTATGTATGTATGTATGTATGTATGTATGTATGTATGTATGTATGTATGTATGTATGTATGTATGTATGTATGTACGTATTCTCTCTGTTCGCTCATTGATATACAGACTTGATTCTGTTTAAATTTTTTAAATATATATATACTTATATACACTCTATTCGTTCATTGATATTCATACACGACTCTATTTAAAGTTTGGAATCATATGTACGCATATATTACTTCTATTCGTTCACTGTTAGGTGTTCGATTCTATATATATATTTTTTAAGGAATAAAAATGACTTCCATAAAATAAATGTACAATTAGATCCTACAGTCTGTTTACTGAATTTCTGAATAGCCATTGTCTAGGTTATTGCATGAATATCATCGTTAAGGATCCCATTAAATCAACAACCAATTCATCCAACAGAGGTAGAATACTAAATTATTTAGGTACAGGAAAGGACTTACAACAGTTATAATATCATAAAACATATACTAGAACTCTTTTCTGTATAGGTATAACATGTAGAGTATATTTAACCAAACAATTCATTCAAACAGATGGAGTTTAGAGTAACATATCTGAACTATATTTCGGAGAAAACAAGGGGAACAACCACATTCCTCCCAACCGTAGAACCAAGCAGCCACAATTTCTTGCCCGATTCACCCCCTAGCCTGACCATGAGTCCATAAGGGAGAACTTGGAAATAACTCTACAACACAGTCCTTCAATTCAATCCCTTTTCTCCTTGCCTCACACCCTTCCAGTGTTCATAACAACAAGTGGAAAAAGAAAAAACAACTAGACTCTTTCCCCAGAATACTTAGCAGTGTCTTGCCTCCTCACATGTGCTTATTTGTAACTTGCCTAGGTCTTTTCCCTTCCTTTGGGTTTTCAAAGCTTCCTAAATCCCTGATTTTCATGGGCTGCCAATGGCCAAATCATTAGTTTTCCACTTGTAAAAATCAGCCCAGGGTTAGTTCCAACATGTTCCCCACTCATGGAGTCATGGTCAACTACTTTTAACATGGTTGTTCCATTTGTCTTCCTGCAATTAATATAAAATATTTTGTTTTTCGTACAAGTGTCATAGTCCAATATATAGTTGGGACAAATCAGATCTCTGTGCAACAATCAAAATCATTTATTATAATTATAAAATTCAAAATTTGGAATTGCCATAAATAACAAAATTCTTCCAATTTTGAATTTACTAAAAACGGAAATAAATTTCTAGCAATTTAAATTCTAAAAATATTTTTATTTTCTTTATTTTATTGGGGGATGTCACAATCAACATTTTGGGTAAGTGGAGGTATGTTATTTTCTAAACTTTAATCATGTAACTCCTCAGCTGCTAGCAATGAATAATTTGGAAAATTCCCTCACCCAGTTCCCTTTCCTTTTCACTTCAATGACTTATGCCATGTTGCATGAGGACATGCAACAAGTTAAGTTGGGGGGTAGGGGACTTTATTCACTATCATAACTCCATTTTTTCTATGACCATCATTCCATTTTTTTCATTTACTAGTCATGAACATTTCTTTTCCAATGATACTATGTTGAACGCATTGATATGCATATTGGCATGAGTCACAAATATACAAAAGAGGGATTTCTTATACTTAGTGATTTTTTCCTTATGCCCATTGATAGCATATATTTTCCAATAATAATATGGGAAAATTATTATCATAACAACAAGAGAACAAGTAAACGAAATGAATGTTGTTAACACAAGAACCAACATTCTTTATATTCATGGTTGTCACACAACAACCAACCATAAGAAAAATGTCAGTTGTTACTCATGTAAATCCCATCCTGGAAAACATTCATTATCATCACTCAAAGCCAACATTCAGATGCCAAAATTTATTGAGAATATACATGCATGGTTGCATGAGGACATGCAACAAGTTAATTTGGGGGGTATGTTGGGCTCAGAAATGTCCTATTTTCATCCATCTTTCCCTTCATCATTCTCCACATTTCATCACCCCATTAACCTTTCATGATATCATTTCCATAAATATACTTGGGTTTCACCTTATTGTTCTCCACTTTATTCATTTTAGTATTTAAAAGGAATTTGTGATTAAATGTTAGAAAATCAACGTGTTTTCATATATATCTCAAATATGTGTGAACTTTGTAATGTGTAGGAATATGAGAAGGATTAATTCAAAAGGACTTCTCGAATACTTCCTCCACCATTTCAATGTTTGAGGAGATAATTCAATCCCATTCTAAGGAGAAGATCATGGAGATTTGGTTGGAATATCTTATCCAAGATATATGAGAGATATGTGTGAGGATTTGAAGGGATTATGGTTTGTAATAATGGGAAATAGGTTGAGAGAAAAGTGGATCTGTAATAATGAGATGTTTATTTTATCTTCAAGGCTCTTATGTATAAAAAAGAGTGCTCGCTCTTCATGAGGATTCAAGTAGAAGAGGAATTAGGATGGAGTTAGATTATGTAATTATAATCATAGTAGTCATTAGGATTCGAAAGAGAAAGGGATTCTTAGCTTTGATTCATGGTTTTGGTTTTCATGCTTTCATTATTCTTTGATAAAGATTGATTTGATTATCATAATATAAGATTGCTTCATTGCTGAGAGTTCTCTCATATGTTGTTATGCCATTCAACTCTTCACTTTTTGTATCTGCTCTTCCTTCATGTGGTTCTCCATTTCTAGATTAATTTCCTTCACGCAAGTTCCCATTCCTAGATTAATTTTATTTACACAACTAGAATAATTCAATTCCAAGTCGTGTGTTAGATTAATGATTATATTTCAGTCGTGTGTTAGATTAATGATTCTAATTCAGTCGTGTGTTAGATTAATGATTCTATTTCAGTCGTGTGTTATATTAATGATTCAATTTCAGTTGTATCTTAAACATTAGATTAGATTAGTCTCGCTTCAATCTTGCATATACTTTGCGTGTGCTTCATCAGTTTACAAACCCCGGGTTGAAAAATTAGATAGTTGGGAAAGTACTACAACTCAATTAATACAACATTAGTTCAGCCCAATATAACGACTATCGTTCCCTTGTCACGATTGTTGTTCCTTTTGTTGTTTATTTGAACGGAACAATTTTTGTTCCTTTTGTTATGATTGTTGTCCCTTTGCAGGGGTTTCATATCTAGAGGACGGGTATTGAAAATGAAAGGTAAGAACCTACGTAGGCAATGAGTAAAGCACTTGCGCCAGTGCCTACCTTTGGATGATGCATAGAGGTTATATTTTAGGACATATTTAGAGTCCAACATCTACCATTCTTCTCCAAGGTGTAAGTGTTCTTCCTCCCATCATGAATAAAATTCATGTCATATTGCCAAGGTCTCCCCCAAAAAATATGATAGATGTCCATGGGAATAACATGATATAAAATTTCATCCTTATATCCCGCTATCTTAAACTCAAATAAACATTGTTTAGTGACAGTTACCTGGTGCCCTTTTTGTAACCATGAAACTTGATATGGGCTCAAAAATGTAAGTGTTTCCAATTCCAACTTCTCCACCATCTCTATAGATATAGATTATCTGTGATTCCACTATCAACTATTACCTTCCATACCTTGTCCTTGGTCTTGAAAGAAGTCCTAAATAAATTGTTCCTCTAGATTGAATTTTCTATCTTTTTTTCTGGTTTTAAGAGACTCTTCCTCATCATCAAGCATCTTTCGCCTTATACATATTCTACCTCAACATTTCACCCTTGTTCTTTTGAAATGTGAGATTTGCCTCTGTATCTTTTTCTATTTGGGCATTCCCAAGATTTGTGTCCTATCTTTCCACATACAAAACACTTTGTTTCACCACCTCTTCATCTTCCACTTCCTCTAGCTCACAGAAAAGTATTTATGTCGGCATATTGTCCTCTTTGTGAACTTCCTCCTCTTTTTGGGTGAGTATGGGTTTTATTTCCTTCATCCTTGGGATTCTTTACTCTGTCCTGGGTAATTTCTTTGCCTCTTCTCTGACTTCTACCTATGCCTCTTTGTCCTTTCTTTCGGGCCAATTTTTCTTTATCCTTTAGAGCGATCTGATAAGAATCTTCTACATTCCTAATTGTTACCATGCTCATCTCATCTTGAATGTCATATCTTAGACCATTCATATATCTGGTGACCTTCTCATCATCACTCTCATGGTGACCTTCTCTAATGTTTATCCTATAGAACTCTTCAATGTATTCTTTCAATGTCATCCCCTTCTGTCTCAAATTTTTCATTCTTTGAAACAAATTGATTTGGTAATCTTTGGGTATAAATTTGGCCTTCATCTTGGCAACCATCTTGTCCTAGCTTTTTATTCCTTGTTTGACTTTGTAATGCCTGTCCACCTGTAGTTCATCCCACGACAGTTTTGCATGCCCTTTTAGTCTAGTGACAACATGTTTAACTTTCTTATCTTCCTCGACATCCTCATAGTCGAAGTACTTGTCTAGATCTATAAATCAATATAGCAGCTCCTCAACATCTAAGTTGCCTTCGTACATTGGAATATCCATTTTTTCCCTGGAACCTATTCTTTCCACAACTTTGAATAGACGTTCTTCTGCAGCATATTCGACTACAACTTCTTCTTCGGCTCTAGCCTCATTTTCAATTTCAGCCTCACTAACATCTCGAGCATCAATTTTCCATCTCTGTGCTGTCTCCATAGAATCTAATCGAGCATCAAGTTTTATCATTTCCATTTCCACAGCTGGATCAGGCATTGGTCTATCTTGGCATCTTCTGTATGGTATGGTTTAAATCTGTTCCACCCAGAATTCAAATCACAACTTGCCTTTTGTCTCCTCTCCCCTACAAAAAAAAATATTGTAGGCTTTGATACCAACTAACACAAACCCCCTATCTCAATCGGGCCTGCTGATTTCCCGGTCTAAGGATATCTTATATCACTGAGCCAAAATGGCTCTTCCAGTCCACCACTAGGACCTCAAATCGACCAAACCATAGTTCCTTAAGAAAAACTCTACTTGTGCGAACTAGCACTAGGAATGAGCTCTTCTCCCACACGACCACGGTGCTACGACTGTGTTCCAACTCAATGTCACTTGGAACTTCGCAATTTAGGAATATTTGAGTGATACAACTTCGTTACTCCAACCTATGAAACCTTAAAACCCGAAAAGGGCCTAGCAAGCGCTAACCTTTTGTTCTATGCCCTCGATGTTACCATCCTCTAGGAACTAGGTTCTAGCTCCCGATTTTTTTTGGGATTTCGCAATTCAAAGAATCAATGAACAGTTCCTCCTTCCCTTCCAAGATCCCTGATTCCCGAATATCCGATGACCCCAGATCTACAGTCCATATCTTCTGTGAAGTCAACGACCAAGATTTTTTCTGTGATTCACCTTTCGCAACTTTGGGGAAGTATTCACCTTTGTTTCCCTGATTGTCGAATCTCTAAAATTGGCTTGACCCAGATCAATGACTCTTGAAACACCAAGGTATGACGGTCCAGATCTCTCCCTGCGAATCAACAACCCGTGCTTCAGGGTTTTGGAAAAGTATTCACTCCTTTTCCCTGGTGACCAAATATATGAACCATAATCACACTAGATCGATGACTCCTATCTCTTTTAAGCTTTCAAACGTTGAATGAACCTCAACCTTTATCCTCCTCGCAACTTTGTTCGATCCAACGACTCATGAAAATTAGACACTTCACCCTCGAAGTTTTCCCACCATTCGTTCCAATCTCAATGAATCTTTCCCAAGTAACTCGACACTGACTCTTTGAACTTTATTTCCCCAGGTAACTACAACTTTCATCCTCCCTTTGAAGTTGTTGAACAATGCTACCCTTCTTGAGCTTGCTTCTCCTGAAAACGTTTGGATACTAAAATATCCTGTGCGCACACGTTGCACGTCTTCACAATAACCTCTGGTTATCCAACATTTTCTACTCTGTGTAGTCCTTGCAACAGAGGTACTCCAACCACTCCATTGAGTTGAACAAATATAGCACTCTCCTTAGCCTG
This sequence comes from Picea engelmannii, assembly GCA_009831015.1. Classification (NCBI taxonomy): domain Eukaryota; kingdom Viridiplantae; phylum Streptophyta; class Pinopsida; order Pinales; family Pinaceae; genus Picea; species Picea engelmannii. The sequence goes on along the minus strand of ML776590.1, from coordinate 591,721 downwards.
CACACCCCTTGCATGACTCTGTGCCACACTCTCACTTTTGCTGGTATAAGTTAACACTATCCCTCCTGAGCTTTCTGAGATAAAACTTAGAAATTCTTTTCAACGCACTCCTAGTGGACTCCAACTACACTCCTTACAGGATTTATCAGGAAGATAAATAATTGAATCTTATACTTCTCCTCTCACAGACTTCATACATTCTCCATGAAATCATGAGAAAACACATATAATTGAAACAAATTCATAACAGAGAACATAAGCAGACTGTAACATACCATTCAAAATATAAATATAGCAACCATGAAACACCATGAAATTTGGATCAAAACATTCTTATATTAATCGAGTGCTTTTGTACATGGCTCAATAGCAACAACTATTCTTCATGCAATTTCAAATTTTCTACTCCTGTCTTCTCTCCTAATATTCTACCACATATTACAATAATCTAAAAAATTAAAAATGAGAGGGTCTTCTTGAGTTTCCCTCTCTCTTCTCTAAACTATCTTATCAGAATTAAAAACTATCTACTAAACATTCATTACAATAAATGCCTCCTTATCCGGTAGATGAGAGCAATGCTGATGATCTGTATTACAATCTCCCAAAACATAAATGTAAATACATCCTCCCAAATACAACATTAATGCTTTGTCTTTTCAAGTTCAAAACATTCTCAAAATGTGTGCTGGTGCTTTTCCAGCTGTCCTTTTTCCTTTGTGCTCACTTGCTGGATTTCTTACGATGCTCCTGCATCATTTGGAGAAACATCAGCAGGGTGACCAAAATAATGTGTAACACCATGTTATCCCATGAGCTTAGATTCCTAATTTAACCCAACTAGATCCACTCTTCTTCTTCAAATTCAAAATGGTGCTTCAATTTTTCTAACTCTAAGTTGTACCCTCAAATTGTGGATATGATTATTGTCTTGTCATATAAGTACAATAGTAGTCGACTTGTGTATTCATAATTCCTTAATTCATGCAATAGTACAATGAAAATCAAATTGTGTATTCATAATTCCTTAATTTGTGCCTTTTCTAACTCAAAGAAATAAACCTCCACTTAAACCACTTAATCTCCATACGTTAATTCAGATCTTTGCATGAATTATGACAACCCCCAGTTGACAAGATGTAAACAATATCATTTTCATCACCTCATTGAATTTATAAATACTTTTGTTAGGGTTCTAACCCTCACATAGGTAGAACAATATATTCAGATGTAATTAAGGTCAATATTAATAAGGCCTTTCAATAAAATAGAATAAGGCAGATGTAAGAAGACCTAATAGAAGCTTCTGCTTCTAGAAGGATCTTCCTCTAGATGCTTATTTTTAGTATAAATAGGACTCGAGGGTATGAGAACCCTAACTTGGATATTATTGTAATATAGCTCTTCTCAACTAGAGGTTACCCCCTCGAAGAGGCCCATGAACATTGCTTTCAGATTCAAAGTGCTATTTCTGTTATTATTGTCATATCATTTCAGTGTTATTGTGGTGAATGTTTTGGTTATATTGCTATTATTCTACCATTACTAGAATTTTATTTATGTTCTTCATACATTTTATATCTGGTATATTACAAGTGGTATCAAAGCACTTTCCTTGGCAGAAATTGTGGATTAATTTTTTTTCTTCAGGGAAGAGACTTATTCTGGTGTCTTTAAGCCACATAGAACTATTGTTTCGCATATAAACCCTGTTGGTACCCATTCGAGTGGTAGCGCATCAGACAACACTTGTGTATGGATCTTCTTAGATTACCTGAAGCCCTCTTAAGATAAATCAATCGGTTTCCTGACTTCTATAGTGTCCCTGAGAACAACACTTGGGAAGATACTCTCTAGTACTTGGGTAGTCGGGTAATACGGCTAAGGGTATGGTCTATCCTCCTTAGTTAGTGCCCTGAGATATTGGGCCGAGTACTACTGTTGGAACCCACACATATATTAGAGAGTTATAGCACAGGGCAAACCCTTTTCTGTATAACCCTTGAATACCTAACCCTTGGGGACAGAAACATAAACAAATTAAAATAGACAAGATCTATTGCCGTGCAACTATGTTCGGGTTGCCAAGTAAATACACATTTCTTTCTGGTTAAGAATTTGGGCATTTCCTCTCTGTAGTAATCTTTAGACTGGAGTATAACTCCGTAGGTGTTAAAAAAAAAAAAAAGAAGAATCCAGAATTTTTTTCACCATTATTTGTGACCTATTCCATTGGATTCATCTCTTCGCCCTTATCACATTCATCCATATCATTTTTTCGGAAATTTGTTTTACCCCGCCCTCCCCTTTTCAGTTCCCCCATCCTCATGGCCCATACCCATAGCCAAGACTTGGAATCTCACTTCAACACCTTGCAATATGGTCTCATCAAGACCCAACAAGAAGTGAAACAACTGAGTGTTAATGTTGTTGCCATCAATACAACCATGCAGTCCTCGATGGAGGAAATCAAGCGAGACCTCACCACCTAGCTTGAATCAATCTTTTTGACAGTCTGGACCAAACTGCATATCCCTATAGATAACCCTTCCTCTTCCTCACCTCCACATACTGAAGGTGACCATTCCTCTCATTCCCATAACTTTCATAACCATCACTTTCAACGTGACCTACGCCTTCCGCGGGTGGATTTGACCGAATTTGATGGCTCAGACCCCACTAGTTGGATAACCCAAATGGAACATTATTTCTCTTTATACAGCATTACAGATGACTGGGCCAAACTCTAGTATAGTGTTCTCCATGTAGATCAATAACGTTGGCAATGGTGGCAATGGAGAAAAAATTAACGTCAAGGGTATATTGCTTGGACACACTTTGTGCAAGATCTTTATGAACGCCTTGACACTGACACCAACCATTTGGGTCATTTGACAAATTTGAAACAATTAGGAATAGTGGAACACTTTATAGCTTCCTTTGAGTGCCTGGCTTTTAAAACAGAGGGCATGTCTGATGCCTTTTTCTGAGAGTATTTTATTAGTGGCCTCAAGGATGATATTCGGGCCCATGTCCTCATGGATCGGCCTCAGAGTTGGGTGGAGGCTACTAAAAGAGATAAAGAAGCACAATAGGTTTTATATTCTCAAAACCAAAAACCCTCCTTTATCCCTCACCCTAAACCAATAAATCTCACTACTCCCTCTACTCCACTAAAGATCCAAAATTGACCAGGGCTAAAATGGATGAATGCCAACTCAAAGGCCTTTGTTATAAATGTGATGACAAATATTTCCCGGGCCACAAGTGTAAAGAACAAAATATTTTTATGGCCATCTCCAAGGATATTTCGGAAGAGGATGTAGAAACTCTATTTGTGTCTGATTCACCTGAATCCACTGACATAACCCCTCCCTTAGACCTTCCCAAATTAGAACCGGTCATTTCCCTCAATGCTCTCACTAGCTTCTTCGCTCCCCAAACCCTCAAGATAATCATTACATCAAGAATCGAAAAGTCATCATTCTAGTTGATAGTGGCAACACCCATAATTTTATTCATCACTGCATTTCCCAAGAAACTCATTGCTACATCCATGCCATCAATAATTTCCAAATCATGATCGCCAATGGTGGTTCCATGAAATGTAGAGGGCATTGTGAAAATGTGTGTCTCCAAATTGGTGACTACCACCTGAAATCCCATATGTTTTCTATCGACATGGGAGGTTGTGACATTATATTGGGTGCAGACTGGCTAAGGAATTTGGGTCCCATTCTCATGGATTTTAAAGACTTAACTATGCAATTCGACTAGGAGGGCCACCAATATAAGTTCCAAGGCATCACCATTGGTTCACCTGAGATCATTAGTTTGCATCGCATGGAAAATATTCTCAAAAAAGGTCATTATGGTGTTATCACCCAACTCCATACCATACAAGTAACAAAGACACCCTTGGTCTCGCAAGACCTCCAAGCCATCCTTTCTAAATATCAATTGGTATTTTCCACTCCCCAAGGACTCCCTCCTTCCTGTGGTGTTCATGATCATTCCATTCCCCTGGTACCCAAAAGCCTTCCTCCCAATATATGTCTGTATCGTCACCCCTTTTCCCAAAAAAATGAAACTGAGAAAATGGTCTAGGAACTCCTTAATGTAGGCGTTATTCGCCCCAGTACAAACCCCTACTCTTCTCCTGTGGTCATGGTCCTGAAGAAAGAAGGTTCTTGGAGAATGTGTCATGACTTTTGTGCCCTCAACAAACTTACCATCAAAGACAAATTCCCCATTCCTGTCATTAATGACCTCCTAGATGAATTGAGTGGTGCCCAATTCTTCAATAAACTTGATCTTCGTTCGGGCTACCACCAGATACGTATGAAAGAGGCAAAAATTCCCAAGACTTCCTTTAGAACTCATCAAGGCCACTATGAGTTTTTGGTCATGCCCTTTGGCTTGTGTAATGCCTCCTCCACCTTCCAAAGCCTCATGAATCATGTCTTTCGTCCTTTTCTCCACCATTTTGTCTTAGTTTTCTTTGATGATATCCTCATATATATAAAAACCTGGAAAAACCATCTTGCTCATGTGGATCGAGTTCTCCATCTACTCTCTCAACACCAACTTTTCTTGAAATAGTCTAAATGTGCTTTTGGTGCCTCAAAAGTAGAATACTTGGGTCATCTAGTTGGAAAAGATGGCGTCACGGTGGATCCTAAAAATATTGAATCTATGCAAGACTAGCCTCACCCAAAGACTCTTAAGAGCTTGCATGGATTTCTAGGCTTAACAAGGTACTGTCGCAAGTTTTTTCAGAATTATGGGAAGATTGCAGCACCTCTCATTGCTCTCCTAAAAAAGAACTCTTTCACTTGGACTCCATCCACTGCTCAAGCTTTTCAAACCTTGAATATGGCCATGTGCACCACTCCATTCCTCCTCCTTCCCGATTTCACAAAGACCTTTGTGTTGGAATGTGATGCCTCAGGGAAAGGAATTGGTGTTGTCCTTATGCAAGAGGGTCGACCTTTGGCCTTTACCAACAAGCAACTATCTGAAAGAAATCTGGGCAGATCCATATATGAAAAGGAAATGTTGGCTATTATGCATGTCGTTGATCTGTGGCGCCCTTATCTATTGGGGCAACATTTCCAAATTAAGATAGACCATCAAAGCCTCAAGTATTTTCTGGAACAATGCATTTCCTCGCTAGAACAACAAAAATGGGTGAATAAACTCTTTGGATATGATTATGAGATCATTTACAAGAAAGGCAAAGACAATGTGGTTGCAGATGCACTTTCCCATAAATATGAAGATGAAGGATCCCTTTTCTCTCTTTCATTCATTGTACCAGATTGGCTCCAAACCATTTGCTAGGAATGGCTACAAGATCCCAAAAGTTTGCAGTTGATCCAACAATTGTAGTCCAATGCTCTAGCTTCCCCAGGGTACTCTTGGCTCCATGATGAAATTCGATACAAAGGAAATTTGTATTTAAGTAAACAATCAAAGCTTAAATCCATGATACTTTCTAAGCTTCATGATACACCCACAACAAGGCACTCTGGGTTCACCAAAACCTATGACAGGGTCAAACGTTCCTTTTTTTGGGATGGTATGAAACAAGACATTCGTAATTTTTTAGCTGAATGTGATCAGTGTCAACGCAACAAGGGAGAAACCGTCAAATCTTTGGGCACACTACAACTGCTCTCGATTCCACCTGCTATTTGGAAGGATATCTCTATGGATTTTATTACCGACTTACCCAAATCAGGAAATAAATATGTCATCATGGTGGTTGTTGATCGCCTTTCCAAGTATGCTCATTTCTGCGCCCTTCAACACCCATTTACAACATCCACAGTGGATCAAATTTTCATGGATCAGGTCTTCAAGCTTCATGGCATGCCGCACTCTATTGTTTCTGATCGCGACCCAACTTTCACAAGAAATTTTTGGCAAGAACTATTCAAGATACAAGGCAACGAATTGCATCTCAGCACAGTTTATCATACCCAGAATGATGGCCAAACATAAGTTGTCAACAAGTGTTTGGAAACATATTTGAGGTGTTTTGCCTCGGAAAATAAAAATCACTGGGCTCAATGGTTACCCCTAGATAAATGGTGGTACAACACTTCATATCATAGAGATACACACATGACTCCTTATGAGTCCTTTTGAAGCAGTATATGGATAGAAGCCACCTTCAGTTCTCTCATACTTACCGGGTGCCTCGAAGGTCCAGTTGGTTGACCTAACACTTACAGCTCGAGAGGCTATTCTCCATACCCTCAAAGAGAATTTGGTCATGGCACAGAATCACATGAAGAAACAAGAAGATCAAGGTCGCTCTGAACGTCAATTTGTAGAAAGGGATCAAGTGTTTCTTCAACTGCAACCTTATAAGAAAACTTCCCTCAAGGATGAGCATTGTCAGAAGCTAGCACCCAAATTTTATGGTCCTTATACCATTCTCAAGCATGTGGGACAAGTAGCCTATCAGCTATCTTTTCCCAGCCGTTCGAAGCTACATCTCGTTTTTCATGTTTCATGCTTAAAGAAGGTGATTGGAGCTAAGTGCCAAATTCAAACCAACCTTCCAGAGTTAGTTGAAGAGTGATCCATTTGTCTATAGCCAGAAGTAGTTTTGGACCAGCATGAGCATCACCTACATTAGAGAACCATCAATGAAGTGCTAGTCCATGGGAAATACACAACTACAACAGACGCCACTTGGGAACCAACTACCATTCTGTAGCAATTTCCTCATCTCAAGCCTTGAGGAAAAGGCTATTTTTAAGGGGGTGGACATGTTAGGGTCCTAACCCACACATAGGTAGAACAATATATTCGAATGTAAAAAAGTTCAATATCAATAAGGCCTTTCAATAAAATAGAATAAGGTGGATGTAAGAAGACCTAATAGAAGCTTCCGCTTCTAGAAGGATCTTCCTCTAGACGCTTCTTTTTAGTATAAATAGGAGTCAAGGGTACGAGAACCCTAACTTGGATATTATTGTAATAGAGATCTTCTCAACTAAAGGTTTCCCCCTCGAAGAGGCCCATGAACATTTCTTTCAGATTCAAATTGCTATTTCTGTTATTATTCTCATATCATTTCAGTGTTATTGTGGTTAATGTTCTAGTTATATTGCTATTATTCTGCCATTACTAACAATTTATTTATGTTCTGCATACATTTTACACCTCGTATATTACAACTTTATACCATATAAAATAAGCATAGGTAAAGTGTATAAAGGTTAATGAAACATTTGCGAGGATAAATTGTTGTTTTACATTATTTACCTTTGCATGCACATTAATTTTTCTTCTTGTAGGTGGTTGGAGTAATGGAAAACAATGACTTGTGGCATTCATGACGTCCTTAGATTATGTTTATTTCTTCCTCAAAATGATATTTTCAATGTGTTGGAATAACATGGCCTTTAATCACTCTACATGATAAAGAGCATCCTGTAGATATGTTTATTCCCTATTGAATATTTTATACAGGATGCAAAGTATCCTGTAGAAGTTGATTTTTTTCTATCCTGATGATGTATCTAATGTAAAAAATGGTTGGAGAAGTTGATTCTATTTATGATACTTATCATTGAATCATTGATGTTGGTTTTCACTATGATTTCCTTCCATTATTTGTATAAATTGTCTTGTTACGTTGATCCTATAGAATGTTGTTGGAACAACGTGGCATTTAATCTCTCTACAAGATACATAGCATCTGGTAGATATGTTTCTTCCCTGTTACATATTTTCTACAGGATACAAAGTATCCTATAGAAGTTAATTTTTTTCTATCTCGATGATGTATCCGATGAAACAAATGGTTGGAGAAGGTGATTCGAGTTCTGATATTTATCATTGAATTGTTGATGTTGGTTTTGACTTTATTTCCTTCCATTATTTTTATAAATTGTCTTGTTAGGTTGATCTTGTAGAATGTTGTAGGTTGATCCTATAGAACAACCTTGGAGACTGTATTTATTTAAATGAAGGGTAAAACAAAACATATTGGGTATGAAAAGTGGTATGTATGATAGAAATGAAAAGTATGGATGATCATATGGAGATGGTGGAAAATGCAATTTATGAAGGATGAAAAATTGTGAAAATTGATGTGAAAGTTGTGAATTCTTAATTTCCTTACCGAATTTTAACTTTATTCCTATGTGGATGGTCACAATAATGAAGTTCCTCGTATCTTCAAATACAAAATATTGGTACAATTTTTTTTTCTTCTATTTTTATTTTTATTTTTTCTTTTTCTCAAGGAAGAAGTGCCATCACTGGTTTTGACTAATTCCTTTCCTCATTGAGCTACTCAAATTTTTTCTTGATGATAATGTTCATTTATTCTTCAGATATGAGACTTCCTCCATTGGAGGTTTTCACCCTTATATTTGTCCTAAATGAATTTGGAATGTTTTCATCTAGGAATTTTTTTATTTTTTCATATCTCTTTGTTGAGATGGATTGAGAACATTTGTGCTATTAATCACATCCATATTTGTTTTCTTCACTATTGCTATGAATTATTCCTTTTTTAGGGCCTTATTGTAAGTCTTTAGTATGAATCCATTCACTAGTAGGGGTATTATTTCTTCATCAATGGTTCTTATCTACATTGAACCATTATCATAACAATTTTCAATCATGTAGGGACCTAGATACCTTTTCATCAAGTTTCCTTTGAAATATTTAAATCTTGAGTAATATAACAGAGCCCAATCCCCTTCTTTTAACTTCATGTACTTAATTTTCTTGTCATGCCATTCCTTTATTTTTTTTTTCACTACTTCAGTGTTGAAGAGAGCTTGCATCATGTACTCATATAATGCATTCAGTTGACTCAATCTTTATTTTTGTGCTGACTGTAAATTCACGTCTAATTCATTTGTTTTTCTTAATGTATGATATTCAAATTCAATAGGAAGCATGAATTTCTTACCATAAACTAATTCAAAAGGAGTATTCTCTATGGTAATTTTCCATGTAATGTCATATGCTCATGCTACTTCTGTGAGATTCTTTAACCAATCATTCTTTTTCGTGCTCACTATTTTGGTTGTTGGACATGGTGTTATGGTGTTGGAATTGATGTCAAAGGGGGCCAATATGGTCAATATTAGACATAGCATATGTTGTTTCCATTGATAGAAAGAGGATAAATATGGTCATTGAGAACTTGATTAATTTTTATGTATTCATATCAGTATCCTAGCAAAATTTTATGCTGAATTATGTTATTGGCATCCATTCATAGAAGAAGCAATTGAAAAGAAGTGAAGGGATTTTTCACTCCATGAATATATCATTGGAATAAATTTAGAATGGAACCTAAAAAATAAGTTACTATGCTCTAAAAAAAGAAGAAAGGTTCAAATCTAGTGCTTCAATAGAATACAACAGGTGTCAAGGATCTGGTATAAAAATATTGGGGGGGATGCTTCATAGATCCTTTATTACTTAGTCCTTGAAGAATCTTGTTATAAAAGTTATAGGTCATTGTCATCCATTCTCAAATGAATGAAAGCAAGGCCAAAACATCATCTCTCAAGGAATATAAGATATTTTATTAGAATTTCCTCCAATAAGGTGTGGGAAAAATCATCAAAGATCTCATTGTGATTGTTAGATCACTAGATCAAAGTCTCATAAATTTTAGGATCATGCTACAATATTGTTGTGGGGAAATCCTACCCTACGGACTAACAAGCTAGGACTTAAACTTGCATGCAGATCATGACCCTTCAGAAATTACTTTTAACCTTCTACCCCAAACCTAAAACCCTTTTTCTCATGCAAACATGGAAAGAATCAACTAACCTTTTTATCGTCGGTTGGTGTAGATCCTCCGTTGCGCTTTATCCCCTTGCTTCTGCTGCTCCTTCCAAAAAGCGATCCTGCAATCAAGACAAAACTACACATGCATGCTATTGATCTACTAGAGGGTTAGAGATTAAACATAAATCAAATAAAACATATAAGACTCATGTATTTGGGACGGGAAAAGTATCTTTTTATTAATCTCAAGATGAATCAACTTACAATGATTATAGAGACCGACCACTGTTCCTTGATCCTGATCTTGGGCTCCTCCTCTTCTTTGTTCTCCAACTGCTTTGCTTGAATTCTCCTAAAGCTTGAGGAAATGATAAAGGGTTGGGACAAAATGGATTCGGCAATTGGGCAGAATTTCTTTGCTATGATTTTCCTCCTTTGAATAGTACCCCTACCCCTTCTTTTATAGGCTAGAAGGAGCTAGGGTTTTGGATGAACTCTCAGCCATGCATGGCGGGGAGTTCCAGTTAACTGACCCAAATCTTTTCGTTCCGTCGGAAACTTTCCATTTTTTGTGATTTTGAAGGCAAACACAGGCTGTAGTGGGCCTACTAGCGTTTGTCCGCGGGCTATAGTGGGCCTGCTAGAGTTTTCCCATGGGCTGTAGTGGGCCTGCTAGAGTTTGCTTTTTAAAAATGGAGTTTTTAGAAGAGTTGTTCAATAGTTTTTTGGAAAAGAAGGGATATGAGTTGGCCTGAT
>ML776590.1:513698-572857 GCA_009831015.1 Picea engelmannii | reverse complement strand
CTGCTAGCATTTGTCCACGGGCTGTAGTGGGCCTGCTAGAGTTTTCCCGTGGGCTGTAGTGGGCCTGCTAAAGTTTGTTTTTTAAAAATGGAGTTTTTAGAAGAGTTGTTCAATAGTTTTTTGGAAAAGAAGGGATATGAGTTGGCCTGATGCCAGGTAAGCATGTGTGGTGCAATTTAGGGTTATAACAAATATTAGTGTCTCAACTCATTGCAACTCTTATGTTTTAACTCCACACTATAGGATGAGTGTTGCAACTCATTGCAACTCCACACTACAACATTGGATGTGAAAATTTGACCATAGTCAACACATATGTGGAAGCGAAGATGTCATTTAAAATATTCTCTTATAATTTTCAAGTCCACTTTGTTACCTTTTTGATAAAGGAGGAATGTGGATCTATGACGAAATCTTTGCTGCTGAAGTGGACACTTTATTTGGCAAGTTTAGAGGACATTCACAATAGTAAATCTAGGCACATTTCCTTCAATGAACCTCTTGTACTGTCCACCTTGCACATTGTTTGGGGAAATTGCCTAATATTTGACTAATTGGGTATGGTATGCACAAAACCCATGTCGTAGAATTTAAAAGGTTGTTTCCATCGCTCCAGAATCTTCATACAAAAAATCACCATCTAATTTGGACACATTTTTAAATTAAAATCAATTAATAAATTGAAATTTAACATTTGTGTTAATTAAATGAAGAAGTGTAATGGTTTATTATTAAAAATACACATTGGTTCATTTCTCTTTTACAAAAAGACACATTGTTTCAATATTATATACCTCTTGAGAGACTATATAAACAAAGAAAAATGGTAAGAAGGAAAGTGTCTCTACAATCTACATCAAAAGAAGGAGAAAATTCTAAGAAAGAAAATCTAAACATTTTTATGCAGTGAGGGTGGTAGGGAGGATCCTAGGATGATTGAATTCCTCTGCATGTTAAATCCTATTTCACAAGGGAGTTGGTGCTCTAAATCCAAGGGATTGTTGCTTCCTAGAGTTGGTGCTCTAAATCCAAGGGATTGTTGCTTCCTAGAGTTGGTGCTCTAAATCCATGGGATTGGTGTCTCCTTGAGTTGGTGCTCAAAAGAAGAGAAATTGGTGACTCTCACACAATTGTAACGTGTGGTTTTTATTGTTATATTTAAATTCCTATATTCAATACATTCTTGTTGATCAATTATTATGATTAATTATTTTTTTAATTAATAATTATTAAAATTTTAAAAGAAGAAGAAATATTGATTCACCCCCCCCTCAGTATTGTCCAATATTTCAACAATTGGTATGAGAGTGAGTGCCTTCACCACAATTTAACCACTGGAAGGTAGATTCTGAAGAGATCAAATAGATCAACAAGAAGGAATGTCCTCCAACATAGGACCATTGTTTAAAGAAAATGATTATGCTTTTTGGAGTATAAGAACGAAAAGCTATCTGATGGCCCTTGGTTGTGATGTATGGAAATTTGTTTAAAATGGTTACACTACTCCATCTACTCCACCTACTAATACTTCTATAAAGAAGCTTTGCAATGACAATCCAAGAGTTGTTAATGCTATTGTTGGAGGATTATCAAATCCTATATTTGTAAAAGTGATGCATTGTAAATCAACCAAGAAAATTTGGGATAAACTAAAGATCATCTATGAAGGATATGAAAAGGTCAAGAAAGCTAAACTTCAAACACAGAGAGGGAAGTTTGAGAGTCTGAAGATTAAAGAGGAAGAAAACATTGCAGAATATTTTCAAAGAGTGGATGAAATAGTCAATACAATGAGAGCATTAGGAGAAGATATAAAATACAATATTATTGTCCAAAAGGTGTTGAGACCATTACCAATGATATATGATTCCAAGGTATCTACCTTGTAAGATCGATAAGACCTTGAAATACTTACAATGGATGAACTTCATGGAATTTTTATAGAATATGAAATGAGAACCAAGCAAAAAAAGTCATAAAAAATGGAAACAAAATTCAAATCATCAAAAGAAACAAGGAACCATAAGCATGTGCCAAATCAAAATCACTCAGAATATATCATATGAATAAGAGGCCAACTTTATAAGAAAACTCAAGAAAGGGTCTAGAAAATACAAAGGGAAGTTACCTTTCAAATGCTTCAAGTGTGGAAAAATTTGACATTTCACTAACAAATGTCCCTATCCCAAACAAGAAGATAATGATGATGAAGCAACTTAAAATTAGAAAGACAATAAAAAGATAAAAATAAAAAAAAAATAAAAAAAAAGACATTTTACACCAAAATGGACAACAATTCATCTGAAGAAGGTGAATATGAAGAATCAAAACATTTATTTATGGGTATAGAAACCCAAGATAATATTTCTAAAAATACTTTTGAGATTGAATAAAAATCTGAGGATGAAGGAGACGTATAGCTAGAATAAGAACCAATAAGTGCTATGGATGAACTTAGAAAATATAAAAAGAAGAAAAATTTACTAAGGAGACAACTACTAGAATTTGAAGAAGCACAACAATTAAGAGAAAAGGAAGTTTCAAAAACCATCCAAGAATAAAAAAAAAATATCATTGACATGATGAGTCAACTTCTAGAATCCAAGAGAAATGAGGAAGTCTTGATTAAACAAATCAATGAAAAACAACAATATTGTAAGAAGTTAGAGATTGAAATCATTCAACTAAAGAGGGCACTTGAGAAAGGAAACAACCAATCAATATTTGAGAACATTTCAAAAATCTTGAATGACATTCTTAATAGTTAAAGATCACCAAACGATAATACAGGACTGGAATACGATCAATATTCCACCTCTACAAAACATAACACTAAAAAAAAACCAATCAATTATGCAAATGTTCTTAGAAACCCCTTAAAAAGGGAAGATAACAAGGGGGAGATGGTATCATTAAAGAGAGCTCCTAATAAACATAAATCAACACCCCCTACAAAAGAAAAAGAAGACAAAAAGAATACAGTGACCAGAAGGACTCCCCCTAATAGATATCAACATATCTTCCTTGGATATTTCTACTCTTGCAATAATTTTGGACATAAAGAAGTACATTGTAAATCTTATAGAAAGGACAATCCTAAAAATGTCCAAAAATATAAGAAAAACAAGAATAATGTAGAGAAAATAAATTATAATTCATTCTCTCCTTTACAAGATTACAATGTTGAATGTCACAAGTGCAAAAATTATAGTCATAAAGCCAATTAATGTATTTTTTCAATGCAATCCTTGAAGACAAGCATTCCCAATAATAAACATATAAATATATGGAAAGAAAAACATGTGGAAGTAAAAATAACATAATGTAAAGTAGCCTTGTATGCCAAGAACAAAAAGTGTCAATTGTATATTAACAATGGATTTTCTATGCATATGACAGGAGATAAAAGGAAATTTATCAAACTGAAAAATGAGGAAAAAGGAAGTGTCACATTTGGAGATAATGTATCTGCCTGAATACTTGGAAAAGACACAGTCACTTTGGGAAACAAGAAAAATAAAGAAAAAAATGTGCTACTAGTTGAAAATATGAAGCCTAATATTCTAAGTGTAAGCCAAACTTGTGATGAAGGAACTATACTCATTTTGACTCCTATAAATGTGAAATTAGGAAGGAAGGATTGGGAAAATTAGTATCTATTGCACTAAGAACCTAAAGTAATGTATATATTTTAGATATTAAATACGAAGAAGAATGCTACATGAGTCATGCAGATGAAATATGGATGTGGCACAAACGAATGAGACACTTGGGAATTGACAATCTGATCAAACCTAGTAGAAAGGAAGCAGTGAAGGACATGCCAAATATTTTAAAACCTTATGACCCTATTTGTAAGCATTTTGATCTAGGAAAGCAGATGAAAGTCAAAGTCAATACAAAATAATACTCTACATCAAAACCATTGGAGCTTGTTCACACTGGCCTCTGTGGACCTACTAGGAATAGAAGTATACAAGGGGAGCATTACTTCATGTTGATTATTTATGAATATAAAAGGATGACCTCGGTATACTTCCTTAGAGAAAAATTAGCGGTATTTTAAAAGTTTAAGGCATTCAAAGCTTATGTGGGTAATAAGATAGATCTCAAGATAAAATGCCTATGAACAATAAATGGAGGGGATTTTTCCTCTAATGAATTCAATATGTTTTTTTAAGATCATGGAATCAAGAGACAATTTTCAGTTCCAAGAAATTCTCAACACAATGGAGTTGTTGAAATGAAAAACAAAATTGTTCAAGAGGCTTCAAGAACAATGTTGAAGGAAGCCAAACTTCCAGATAAGTTTTGGAGAGATGCAGTATATACAACAGTTCACATACTCAACTGAGCACAACTTAGAGTTAACCATTAAAAAACACCTTATGGGCTATGGTTTGGTAGACCAACATTAGTCAAACACTTCAAAGTATTTGGGAGAAAATGCTATATCAAGAGGGATGATGATTACCTAGGAAAATTTGATTCCATATCAGATGAGGGGATACATATTGGTTACTCACCAAACAAAAAGGCTTATATATGCTATAATATAATATTGCACAAAATAGTGGAAAGTGAAAATGTAAAAGTAGATGATTTGATTTGAGAAAAATCAAATCTCAAGATAAATAAAAAAAATGATGAAAGGAGAAGAACTAGTGATGATGATGAAGATGGTGAATCACATGATGAAGAAGATGGTGAATCACAAAATGAAGAATATATTGAAGAACTACAAGAGAATGAACCAAAAAATGATGAAGAAAAGGATGAGGAAGAAACACCCTTTCCAAATTCTCCATCAAAAAGAGTTCAAAAGAATCACCCAAAAATCCAAATCATAGGGGATAAAAGTGCAGGAGTAGAAACTAGAAGAAAACTTACATTTGAATCAGAGAAGGTAATGATTTCTATGGTAGAACCCAAATCATTTTCAGAAGCCAACAAGAATGAAGATTGGATAAAATAAATGAATGAATAACTTGACCAAATAGAGAAAAAAAAGACCTCGAAACTAGTCCCAAGACCAAAAGATAAAAATGTGATAGGGAACAAATGGATTTTCAAGAATAAACTTAATGAAAATGGACATATTTTAAAGAATAAAGGTAGATATGTATGAAAGGGATATGCCCAAGTTGAAGGAATTGACTTTGAGGAGACATTTTCCTCAGTGGCAAGATTAGAAGTTATCATAATGTTTTTGGCATTTCATGCTTCAAAAACCTCAAAATATATCATATGGATGTCAAGTAAGCATTTCTAAATGGAACCTTAGAGGGAGAAGTCTATTTATAACAACTTGAAGGATTTAAGTTGACAGAAACTCAGGATTATGTATGCAAACTAAAAAAAGCTTTGTATGGTCTTAAACAAGCTCCCAGAGCATGGTTCTCAAGGCTTGATAACTATCTACAAAAACAAGGATACAAGAGAGGGACTACTGACATCAACATATATATCAAAATTGAAGAACTAAATATGATTGTTATTGTGGTAAATGTGGATGATATCATTTTTGGAAGTAATTTGACTATACTGAGAAAAATGTTTGCTACAAAAATGTAGAAATAATTTGAGATGTCTATGCTAGGTGAACTAACATTCTTCTTGGGTTTACAAGTTACTCAGAAAAACAAAGGGATATTCATATCCCAAACCAAATATATCAAATAAATACTAAAGAAATTTCAAATGGAATATTGCAATCCTATGAGCACTCCCATGGTTACAGGATGCAAACTAAGCTTAGATATTCATATATCTACATGATTCAATCTAAGCTTAGTTTACATACTGTAAGGATGTTCATATATCTAAGGTGTAAACTAAGGAAGTAAAAAGGATATTCATATATCTAAGAGATACCTTGGATTTTGGATCATGGTATCAAAAAAAAATATTTTACATTAAATGCATATATTGATGTAGATTGGGCTAGTAGTGTGGATGATAGGAAAATCACCACTGGAGGAGAATTATTCCTAGGAAAGTGTCTAGTTTCATGGATAAGTAAGAATAAAACATCTATATCATTGTCAACAACATAAGTTGAATATATTGATGCTACCACATGATACACTAAAGTAATTTGGATGAAACAAACCCTAGAATACCTACAAATAAAGTATGATCATCCAATTCTTCGTAATTGTGACAATACCAGTGTTATAAACCCCTCTAAGAATCTTGTTATGCATTCTAAAAAAAAGCATATCCCAATTAAATACCATTTTCTGAGAGATTGGGTTTCTCAAAAGATAGTCAAAGTGGAATTTGTTGATAGTAAAAAACAGATTGCAGATATATTCACAAAACCTTTACCCATGAGTACATCTGAATACCTTAGACATAAATTGGGGGTAATCTCCATATCTAATTTAATTGCATAAGTTTCATTAGAGGGGGATTACATGAAAAAGGGGAGTCTAACCTTAGGGGGAGAAAAAAAAATTCCTTCTGACATTGTTGTCAAAGCGGGAGGAGAAAGAATAAAACTCAATTAAGGAATAAGGGGTTTTTACTATGTTTCCATCAATGCAAAAGGGGGAGAATGTTGGACATGGTGTTGTGGTGTTGGCATTGATGTCAAAGGGGGAAAATATGGTCAATATTTGACATAGTGTATGTTGTTGGAATTAATGGAAAGAGGATAAATATGATCACCAAGAACATGATTAATGTTTACATATTCATATTAGTATCCTAGCAAAGGTTTATGTTGAATTATGTTACTGACATCCATTCACATAAGAAGAAAATGAACATAAGTGAAGGCTTGTTCACTCCATGAAGATATCATTGGAATACCTTTACAATGAAACCTCAAAAATAAGTTTCCATGCTCTAAATACAAGAAGAAAGGGTCAAATATGGTGCTTCAATGGAATACAACATGTGTCAAAGATATGGTATAAAAATATCATCAAAGGGGATGCTTCACGGATCGTTCATTACTTAGTCCTTGAAGAATCTTGTTATAAAAGTTACAAATCATTGTCATCCATTCTCAAGTGAATGAAAGCAAGGCCAAAAGATTGTCTCTCAAGGCATATAAGATCTTTTATCATAATTTCCTCCAAGGTGTGAGAAAAATATTCAGAGATCTCATTGTGATTATTAGATCACTGGATAAAAGTCTCAAAAACTATTGAATCATGATATAATATAAGTTCCTCAAGTCGCTATAACTCCATGTTATAGGATGACTGATGCAACTCCCCGCTATAGGATGAATGTTGCAACTCCACACTACAGGATTGGACGTGAAAATTTGACCATATTCAACACATATGTGGAAGCAAAGACATCATTTAAAATGAAATATTATAATTTTCAAGTCCACTCTATTAGTTTGTTGATAAAGGAGGAATGTGGATTTGTGACCAAATCTCTACTAGTGAAGTGGATGCTTCATTTGGAAAGTTTAGAAGGAGGCCAAAACAATAAATCTAGGAAATGTTTCTTCAAAGAACCTCCTGTATCATTCACCTCACACATTTTCTGGTGAAACTAACTAGTTGTTGACTAATTGGGCATGTTCTGCACAAAACCCATGTCGTAGAATTTTAAAGTTTATTTCCATCACTCCAGAATATTTGTATGAAAAATCACTGTCTGATTTGGATGCATTTCTAAATTAAAATAAAGTAATAAATATAAAATTCAACATTTTTTTTAATTACATGAAGAGGTGGAATGCTTTATTATTAAAAAGACATATTGGTTCATTTTCTCTTTTACAAAAAGACACATTGTTTCAATATAATATACCTCTTGCGAGACTATATAAACAGAGAAAAATTGTAAGAAGGAAAGTGTCTTTGTAGTTTACATTAGAACCAGGAGGAGAATCCAAGAAAGAAACTTTAAACATTTGTATGCAGTGAGGGTGGTAGGGAGGAGCTCGCGAGGATTGAAGTCCTCTATAGGTTAAATCATGTTTTACAAGGGAGTTGTTGCGTCCTGGACATGGTGCTTTGAGACAAAGGAGTTGGTGCTTCCTAGAGTTGGTGCATTGAAATAAGGGATTTGGTGCTCTAAAACTAGGGGATTGGTGCCTCCTTGAGTTGGTGCTCAAAAGAAGAGAGATTGGTGTCTCTCACACAATTGTAACTTGTAATTTTTATTGTTATATTTAAGTTCCTATATTCAATACATTCTTGTTGATCAACTATTATGATTAATTAATTTATTAATTAATAATTGTTAAAATTTTAAAAGAAGAAGCAATACTGATTCACCCCCCCTATTAGTATTGGCCAATAGTTCAACATTGGCGATGATGTTTTATAGATCTCAATTTGTGACCTCAAATTGACCATTTTCTTGAGTATGGTAGGGTGTCGACTTCCTATGGAAAATGTTATGCTCCTATGATTTATTCAATGTGTTTTGATGTAAATTGAGTGCCTTGATTCATGAAAATATCCCTTGGATAACCAAACCTTGAAAATATGCATTCGTGGATGAATGCTGCTACATTTGATTCTATGACATCCGTCATGGACTTTAATTCAATCCATTTTATTAGGTAGTATGTGCATATCAAAATGTGCTTCTTATGCCTTGATGGAGGATCAATTGGGCCTATGAAGGCCACGCCCCACTTGCAAAATGGTTTTAATGATACTTTAGGTTGTAAAGGAATTTCATGTCTCCTTGTTGGTTTCCCCATTCTTTGACATTCATCACAATGTGAAGTGTATTGCTGAGCATCTCTATGTAGGGTTGGAAAATAATATCCATCTTGTAATACCTTATAAGATTTCCTCTTGGATGCATAATTACCTCCATATGGTTCATCATGACAAGTATGCATCATATCATGTACCTTATCTTGTCTTACACATCTCCTAAAAATATGATCTCTACATAGTTTGAACATATCGCCTGCTACCCAAGTATAGTATGAAATTTTCCTGACAATCTTGTGTCTCTCCCTGTAGGAGAAATGTTAAGGAAAATGGTGTAGACCCCCTTCTCTCCAAGGGTTGTGCAACCTCCCATTCTAGTATCTTTCAAGACTTTGAGCTAGAATGGCCCTTCAGGTCCCCACTGGAACATTCAACGACTAAACCCACATGTCCTTTTACGAAACTCCACCTGAGTGAGCTAGCACTAGGCAAAAGCTTCCCCTCCATGTGACCACTGACAGTGACCACATGCCTAACCAAAAGGTGCTTCACACTTCTTTACCTCGGGTAATCTGTTGTGAGTCAACCTGACTCTCCGACCTTCTGAACTCCGAATAGAGCTTAGAGAATGCTAGCTCCTTACCTTAACTTCCATCTATGTGACCTCCGACTAGAAGCTGGGGCTCAACCCTTACAACACTTTGGGACTTCATGTTTCACAATGTTGGGTGATAGCTCACCTCCTTTCTCTTGATTTCTGATTCCCAAAATCCGCTCGTGTCAGATCGATGGTCCACGACCCTCCATGATCCAACAGTCTAGATTTCTTATTCACATTTCATGAATTTCGGTGATAGCCCACCTCCTTCCTCCTAACTTACGAATTCTGAATTCTCCCTGGATAATTGACAATCCTTATCTCTCCCACAACCAATAGTCGATATCCACTTCATGACTTCGTGCTTCAGATATTTTCACTCCTCTTCACTTCCAATCTTCCGATTTGTGAATTTCCAAAGGATCCTCATGACTAACCAGTATGCAACTTCCTCAAAATCTAACAGTCTGAAATGGTTGAACTCCTCCTGGATGGATATTAACCCTTGATATTGTCCAACTTTAAAAATTTCTTCTTCTGAAGGATTTCTCCCGCTAAATCCTTTGTAGTTGTTCTTCCTTCTAAATTTGAATTCCTCAAAGGGATTTATTTGACACTTAGTCGAATTCTTGTCCTGCGCACTCCTTGCAACTGACCTCTTCATTGTCTTATGAGAAAACCTAGATTATTTCTCCAACATTTTCTCCAAATCAAAGACTTCACATACGCACTCCTTGTGCTTAATATGCACACTTTGCATACAACAATTCCACGCTATCTCTTCTGATATTTGATTCGAAAGACTCTCTCACATGCGCATTCCTTGTGTTCTGTATGCACTCCTTGCATAAACTTACAAAATATAAATACTGGAAACTTATTCAATTTTTCATTCACCATGAACTTCATGCATTCACAAACTCATCATAACAGTGAAACTATGAAACAATATCAACATAGTACCATTGGATAAATTTCCTTTGTTCTATTCATTTCAAAAAAATAGTAATTATAGGTACCGTCCCCTTACAAGAAATACAATGAAAACTTCTCTAAGCGAGAGATCTTCCCCGACTCCTTTCTATATTATCTAAGTTCTATCACTTTCTACTCTAGCGGTTACCTAATCACTTAATTAAATACAACCTAATGACTAATCAGGGAAAATATCCTACACTTGTAATATTTTACAGTCGTGTAAGGATTTACAATTTCTCTATCATTTCAAATGGTGGCCTGACTTTACATACTCTAATTTAATTAATGAGAAACTAAAAAATCTCCACATCGCTACCAAGTTGGTTAAGATTTTGTTTGGTTCTTTCAATGCATGAAGTTTTGAGTTTGCTTCCACCTCCATTTTTATTGATTTGATAGAGATGCTCCTGCATCATACTCCTTTGGCCAAAATATTCATGGAATCCTGTCCATGAGCTCTCACATTTTTTTTCCATGCTTCAAAATATCAAGTTCAGTTACCCAACTTGAATCTTCCACAAGGTGATCCTTCCACTTCACCAAATATTCAGGATACACCTTTCTTCTGGTTTTCCTTCCAACTCTCTGTTCTAAAATTTTCTCCATCTGAGGTTTTTCTACTGTGGTCATCTATTCTTCCCACTGAATCTCTTCCTAATCATATAATTATCTTGTGTCATCTCTTTTATAAGGATACAAGTCTGCAACGTTGAATATCGATGATATCCCAACATTTTCTGGCAACTTGGTCTCATAAGCATTTGCTGCAAATTTTCTAAGGATCTTGCATGTTCCTATCTTCTTCATCTTCAATTTATTATATGTTCCTCTTGGAAAACTTTCCTTTCTCAAATGAGAAAAAACTTCAATTCCCACATCAAATTGAACTTGCCTTCTTTTTTTATCAACTCTATCCTTATACTTTTGAATACTATACTATATCTTCCTCCTAACTTGATCATGAAATCTTTTCATTTCTGTAGCAAAATCTTTTGCTCCAGTTCTCTTGAATTCATCTTGATTCAATTCTCTCAATTCTACAACCCCTCTTGGATGTCTTCCATACACTATCTCAAATGGAATTTTTCCAGTGCTCCTGTTAACTAAATTGTTAAATGCAAATTCTGCCTGTGCCAAAATCTGATCCCACTGACAACCTTGTTCAGTGACTAAACTCCTTAACAAATTTCCCAGACTCATGTTCACTACTTCAGTTTGTTCGTCTATCTGAGGGTGATATGATGAACTAATAGACAAATTAGTTCCCAGTATCTTCCATAGATTCCTCCAAAAGTGTCCTACAAACTTAGTGCACCTGTTTGAGACTATACTTCTGGGCAATCCATGTAATAACGCAACTTCTCTGAAAAAAAATTGGCTATGTGTGTAACATCATTTGTTTTCTGGCATGGTATGGATTGTGTTATTTTAGAAAATCTATTGACCACGAAAAATATGGAATAATTTCCTTTCTGGGTTTTAGGTAATCCCAATACAAAATCCATACTAATTGCATCCCAAGGTCTTTATGGAATAGGAAATGGCTGATACAGACTAGTGTTTTGTCTCTTCCCTTTTGCATGTTGACAAATCTTATATCGATATACAAATTTCTTCACATCTTCCCTCATACCTGGCCAATAATACAAACTATTTAGTTGTGCAAATGTTTTGTCATGACTGAAATGTGAAGCTAGACCTCCACTATGTTTTTTTTTCAAGAAATTATCTCTCATTGAGCATCTTGGTATACACAATTGACTTCCTTTAAACAACAATCCATCCTGGATCAAATATTTTCTTCATGAGTTTTTATCCCTTAACAAAGGATTTTCATATGTGTTTCACCTCTTTTGTCACCTAAATGAGCAAAACAAAGGTGATTACAAGTTTAGTTGGGTTAGCTAAGCAAGACAACAGTAAAGGAAAGGGTTAGAAGAATAAACATAAAAGACTAAGCTAAGAATTAAACTAGGAAGGGAAACAACAATTAAACTATTATGCATAAGGACATAAGAACAAGAAATAAACAAGACTCATGTAACCAATGGAAAAGATTGTATTAGTGAAAAGAAAACACCAAAGAGAAAGGGGACTTTGGGTCCCTTATTCCTCCAAGGGAGGGCTCTTGGACCCCCAAGATTGAGCTCTTCTTACAACTTGAAAACTTGAAAGAAATGGTGAAAGAATCCCAAACTAACCCAATCAAAAGGTGATGTGGATTGCCCAAATGGAATGGTGCTAGTATGCTCTTGATGAGAAAAGAGGTTTCCCCAAGAGAATAGCAACAACATAACCTTGCAAATGAATTCCTTGAAGATGTAGTGCACCCATGGCCTTGTTTTATAGCACCACTTTGAGGTATTGTGCAACTAGATTTTAGTGTGAAAAGGGGTTGTTTAGGGCACCTTTAGGTCTTTGACCAACCACCCAGTGGGATCCAGCCGAGATTTGGATGTCAAATAGATTTGGAAGTTGAACTAAAAGTGGGTGGGAGGTCGACCAACAACATAAATGCATTGTTCTTAGGTGTGCGTGGCTTTTAGCATCCACATTCGCACATCGTGCGCATGTGCACTTTTCCTGCATTTCTTGATGGCGCATGTGCGTGAACGCCCTGTATAGTCATAGCACATCCTGATTTTATAACTGGTTGGATAGTTTTGGACCTTTTGGAAATTATTTTTTGGTAATTTTGGTCCATGGGTGAACTGATAGTTGTTTGAAGATGCTGAATTCCTGTAACCATTTGTGGACAAAATTTTAGTGATAACAGATGCTCCCTGATGGATGAGGTTAGGAGCATACAGATAGCCGAAATTCATCATTGTTTCTTCTATTTTGAGTATCGTTGTAAGAAAGAGAGATAGTGAGATTATCAAGAGTGACCCATTGGAGGGAGAAGGGAACCTATAGGACCCAAACTTTCGCAAGGTGTGGAAAATAAATTGTTTACAAATGAGGCGGGCATGCCCCATGCTCGTGTCATGTAACTCAAAAAAGGGTGTTGTACAATAACTTAAATTGTGTGTTGATGTAGACAACTGCAACACCCTTGGGAGAGGGTTTGATAAAGGCAGAGGACAAATATTTATGAGGAAAAATACTATGAACAATAGGAAATGATACATGTAAGAAGTATCATGGATTTTGTGGGCATTGATAGCCCAACAAAGTTTAGAGGTCTTCGGGAAATATAAAAAACAACTGCAATAGTCAAAAAGTAACTCCCACCGTAACATGAGAAAGTGTTGAAGTCAAATGCTATGGGGGTCAATGAAAACAGAGAGCAATGATGGTTCTCCCTGTGTCATCCAAGACTCCTCATTGTAAAGGTAATGAGAGTCAAGATAATGTCGCCCTTCTGGAAACTCTGCTAATGTCGAAAAAAAGGGAGACACGACTCCAAGAAGCAAAGGGTTTCCTGAAATCCATTAGGTGAGGTCAGGAACTGAGGAGGTACATGGACGAAGTCAAGATGCATGGAGACTTAATAATTCCCTTTGTTGGGGATATATGCGAAGTATAAGTGGCCGCAATCGTTCAACTAGGTCAAGTGTCAGGGGGACAACGAGACGTGGGATAATTTGTGCCAGAGGTGGGACAAAGTGAAAAAAATCAGAGATCAGAGGTAGGTGGCTTGTGGGATACTCAGAGTTTATGTGCGGTGTCAATAGAAGTAGGTGATAAGGAATGCCCCAACCAAGGGAGACATGGGTTGCTTTTTCCAAGAAAGTCACCAAAGGGGACGACACAAAGGTATGCAAAATGATAGAAACAATGGCTTAATTACAAAAAGAATTAAAAAATCAGTGGGTATAATAATGCAGATACAGAAATAGGTTCCCCAGTGTAAGATGGCTTGGCCTAAGGATGGCGCAAGTTGGTTAAAAAAAAAGTGGGGGGTTGGGGTCCCATAGGTGGGTTTTTGTAGTAGGGAAATGTATGGAGGGAAATCTGAAGATGGTAAAACCGACAGTGGATGAAATGGATTGTAAATGGTGCTACATGAGTGTAGTCAAAATAAAACCATGAGGAAGTTCCTTGGGATTCCGTTGGGTAGGCTAGAAAAATGAGGAGAAGGAGTATGTGGCTGATTAGTGACATGATGTAAGACTATTGGGACTCCCATCCCGAAAGGTTGAAAAAAAGATGAGTGTCAAAGTGACAAGGGGGGCTATGAAGGGGACAAATCATGTGGGGGAGAGTGCTACTGGGTGGCAGTACCCAAAATGTAGTGGAGGTGATAGTACTGCAGAGCCGGATATAGGGACCCTAAAGGGAAATTTCAGAGGGTGTGACTGGAGATGCAATTGAGATTCATAGGGAATGATTACATGCCAGTGTCAATTATATACCTGAAGGGTTTACATTGGTGTGTGATGACCAAGTACCTGCACACATGACAACCAAATACCTGACATGAACAATATCTAAAGATAATCGAACATATAACTGTTAATTTGATAATTTTGAACATGGGCATGCGTACCTGAACGAGGTATGGAAAAATGGCTCCCCGGGGGCTAAGGATGAAAAATGGCCTGGAGACTGTCTTGATTTAGATGATGAGGTGTTGATCCCGCAACTGAAGACGGATAGAAAAATGGATGCTCGGAGCTCCCAGAATTGAGTCTAGAAGTTTGGCAAAAAGGGCCTATATATAGTTGTAGGGCCCACATTGCCACTTCATTTGTACTTGCTACTATAGTGGTTAGAGAGGATATTGCAGAGCAAATTCAGAGATTCCAGGAGTGTGAGGAAGCCGATTTGGGAGGTGCGAGAGTCAGGTTAGTGGTATGATCCTCCTATATAGTAGTTAGGTGTCAATTTTTGGGTAGGACCGTATGGATGGCCGTATGGTGGGTTTTTAGGGTTGTGCCCCCCCAAATGCGCGGGTGATCGATGGTGACCCACGCACGAATGCGCGACTATAATGGGCAAAACCATGCAGGGGGGGTGTGCTATTTGGAAAAACAGGTGCGCATGGGGTGTGCGCCTGTCCAAAACATAGTCGCGCATATGTGTGTCGCTATGTTGCTGGCAGTTTCACATGAGTGCGCAACTATGTAGTGAAGATGCGCGCATTTGGTGCGCACATGTGGGCTTAATAGGTGAGCATACATGCACGCCTATGGGGTAAATAGGTGCGCATGTGTGCACAACTGTGGGGAAAATAATCACGGCTTTGAGGCAAAGCCGAAGGTGAGAAATGTTATCTCCCTTTTTTTTGGGAGATTTTGGTGTTTTTTTTATGGCTGGTCGAGTACTATATATGTGGATGCAGGTGATCATTTGGGATGATGCTGATCCATTGGAGAGAGAGGGACTGGGCTCGACTAAGGGAGGCCATGATGGATGAGGAGCCAACGGTTCATGGTGCTTTGGTGGAATGTGGGCTGCTGAAGTTTTTTGAGTGCCCATTGTTGAGGGCACAGGAGTATCTGTTGCAATTCCTGATCTCAATGTGGAGTCTGGAGTTGCAGTGTTTTATTGTGCGTGGGGAGAACTTGGCATTATCTGCTGAGGAGGATGTCTATTTTATAAGTGGGTTCCCTCTTCGGGGAACCCTATTTCCGGCTGAGACAGTGGTAGTTGGAGAGGGGCAGTTGGCTACCTTTGTCCGGACATATTGTTCGGGAGAAGATTTCATGTTTGGGTCAGTGGTGAGGATTGGGGCGATGGATGCCCTAGTACATCATTGCATGGAAGCGATGGTTATGACAGTGTATGGGTCGCTCACAACTCAGTGTATCAGTGGTGGCCAATTGAGGATCATGCAATAGTCACTAGGGGGTGAGCATTTTGCCTGGGGCTTGATGTTGTACTTGAATATGGTGGGATAACTCACCAGGTGTCGAGCAGCTGACTCAGGGGATTTTTCTTTTGGATCTGTCCTGGTGGCTTGGTTTCTAGAGAGGGTGTTGATGTTGCGCCTGATAGTTTTGTTAGACCCGTGGGGAGGGTGGCCACTACTTCACGACCGAGGCTGCATAGGTGTGGCGTCAGATGCCACATATCATATTGCAGTTTCCATATAGTGGGATAGATTTTCGTGATGACCCTGAGATGATATTACCCTTGGGAGAGGTATTCGATCGCTGACGTATGATGTTTTGGTTGTTGGTTTTTTTTATTTGTTTTTAGATAGTATAGCATATGGTTAATATTTGTAGAGATGTTGATGCTATCATGTGTTTGTTTGTGTAGATGTGGGATTGCATGGATGAGAGGTTAAGCTGATCAGAGCGCTAGCCTGCCAAGGGCCTGTAAGACCACCGCGGGGAGATTTGCAAGCAGGGGAGAGGCGACGTCGAGAGTATGTTGGGGCGAGGCTCGATGATGATGATAGAGCGACCCAGAGACACTGTTATGATGACCTCGGGGTAGGGCCGTCACATGTTCCTCCAACTGAGGCCGGGGGAGAGTTTGATGATTTCCGTCATCGACTAAAGGCATTTCTACAGGGAGTGCCTAAGAGGATGTGGGTGCAGATCTAGGATGAGGGGATCCTAGAGTAGTGTATTGGGTTGCCGACAGAGTCGCGGACCTTGATCCGTAGAGAAACTGTAGCTGGAGTTGCGATCACTGGATGGTTGCCTCCGGGACTTGAGGGACCTAGAGCTAGTGCGGTACCTTTGCCAGAGGGAGGACTTGGTGCTGGAGCACTAGAGGCGCCCTGAGGGCTGCTAGATATGTAGTTGTGTATTTGATATAGGTTGGTGAGCCCATTTTGTATAGTTGTGATATCCAATTTTGTATTGGTAGGGATGAGGTGATTCACCTACCCATGGGCGATGTACTATTTTTCTAAACACTTTATGACATGTGGACCGATATATATATATATATATATATATATATATATATATATATATATATATATATATATATGGATATATATTTTTGGATCTCTGTGTACATGTGTGATGTGTTTGTTGTTGATGATTTTTTTTGATGTAATGAATGATGTCTAATCTATATGTTGTGGCAGACTTCTCATGGTTTATGTGTATGTGAAGATGTCTTGATGTGATATATGCCAATCTAGTATAATGTTAGCCATGTTATCTTCTATTTGATTGAATTGTCTTGGGATGTAACATCTCGCTCTGGCGCACTGAGAAAACTTATTCTTTGAGGACACTTGCTTGCAAGTGATCCAGACTATTATGATATTAAAACATTTATCCTTGATTATGATGCGTTATGGTAGATGACATGATGTTTTACTGCTTTACATAGACAGGTGTTATTAACTTATTTTTATTAAGTGTGAAAGGTTTTGGACCTTGATGATGCAGAGGCATCGATGGAACCCCTTGGACTCTGGATTGAGTCAGGGAGTGTGCTATTTGGGTTGATTTATTTACTGTGATATTTCATTGATTTGATGATATGATGTGGACATGTTCTGACACGATTGTTGATGATGCAGGATGACAATAGCTTGCCGACCAGACTCACATATGGAGTAGAGGGGCCACACACACGATTACCAGAGAGGTTGAGGGAGAGGTGTGGACAACAACCCTGCCACAGCCTACTAGCACTTACGTTGTGGCTTGAACTATAGGTTAACGATTACCTAGTTTGAGAGGATCCACGATGCCGTGAGGGAGGACTGCGACAGTCGCTCACGATGATTCTAAGGGGCGTGCAATAAGGCGGGGGCCTTATTCCTTAGAGCCCTTAGTCTCCCACAAGTTCACCTGGTGGAGTGTTGACTCCAGGGGTTATTGATGTCTACCAATCAGTCAAGTTGGTGAGTAGCACCCTTGGAGCACGTGGTGCATCCTGAAGGGCATGTCGCGCAAAAGAAACACAAGAAACGAGTGGCACCCTTGGAGCACGTGGTGCATCCTGAAGGGCACATCGCATAGAAGAAATGAACAAGAAGCAAGTGGCACCCTTGGAGCACATAGTGCGTCCTGAAGGTCATGTCGCATTGATGTTCATGAAGGAACAAACCTAGATGGACCTAATACATTTAACACATTAATAACTTCTTAACCAGCTTCCCTAATTAAATGTCGCCCAGTTCAGACTCTAAGTCCTCAGTCTAAAACTTCTCTAGGGTAAAATTTTGTGTAATCTTCATAAAAGACCCTATAAAAATAAAAGTAAAAATATAAACTAAAACCCACATAAGTAATAGTTTGAGTCTTCATAAAATTTTTGGGGTAAAATGAAGAGAGTAAGAATTTAAATAAAACTAGTGAATAAAAAAAAAATGGCAAAGAAGAAATGAATTCTTAACTTATGAAAGTATAAAAAGATATTAAAGTAATAATAAAAGGAAAAAATTTAAATAGCGCAACTGCGGTTTTGGCTCTAATAAAAGGAGAAAGAAGGGAAAAATAAAAAAATAGAAAACTAAGGAGTGGAGGAAACATAATAAAGGAAAGAAGGGAACTTATGGTAAAAAGCAAGGTCAACATAGTAAGGAATCGGCAGTAAAGAACATTCTAATTTGAGATAAATTAGCAACTTCATTTTTAGGGAAAGTATTTAAAACATGTAAGGGGATMTAGAAACACCTAGGAGTAAATTTAGGAGCAACTCTAGGTGGGTGAGGGAAATGAGACAATTAATAAATTTAAAGAAAATAATCAATGGAGAAAAGAGGGGGATGAATGACACTTGTGCAAAGGAGAATATTTTGAATATTTTTATTAAAACTTAATTATAATGTGATTTAGGGAAAGTTGGAGGTTCTAAAAACTATATAAAATAAAGGGAAGAGGAGGAAGAAAGGGATTGACTGTTAGCATAACGTTACGCTACCGGAATTGTGACTTGACTGATTACTTGTGGAGAGTTGGGATTTTCCATCTCGGATAGGAGTGGTAGCTCGGCCTTGTGAGGCGAGCTGGGAAGCTAGACATACCATCTGGATAGTGTGTGGCCCCTTTGTGGCTCGGGGCCCTAAGGGGGTAGCATAGTACCCCTAGCGATTGGTT
This sequence comes from Picea engelmannii, assembly GCA_009831015.1. Taxonomy (NCBI): domain Eukaryota; kingdom Viridiplantae; phylum Streptophyta; class Pinopsida; order Pinales; family Pinaceae; genus Picea; species Picea engelmannii. Next base: position 553,676 of record ML776590.1, on the reverse strand, counting down.
GGGAGGTACTGGTCAGGTCTCAACGGTCGGCCAGTGGGAGTGGCAAGGAGCGCGCGGACGACACTCGGAGCAGGAGAACATGAAAAGGTATGCCCCTTCGGTTGAATGATAGATTGTGTAGGATGTAAGAGTTAGACATGTTGTGTATTTTTGTGGCAGTAGTTGGTTTTATTGTGTAAGAAAACCCATCCCTCTAACTTGCTCGATTGATTAAATTTTTATGTCTGAGTAATCTCCTGAAAAAGACTGTGTCTGAATTTCTTACCGCGGAAATTATAGATCTGGATTATAGGAATGGGATATGTGTGTCTGAGTCGATTTTGGATTTTTATGTTAAATTTTCTAAGTTGAATTAATACACTTCTGAACTTGAGTTGAGCAAACACCTGTAGTATTCATCGCCCCCCTCTAACAGTCCGGGCATGTAAAACCCAACTTGCCACGTGAATGCTGGAAACCCCTTTTTAAGATAAATATTTATGTCATTTTCAATTCCTGAAGTGGTATATCTGAATGTAACTGAGTATCCATGTCTACAAGCGTCAAGGGTTCGATTGGCCACAGTGCACTTTATGTCGAAATTTTTTCACCGAAACTTGTAATGACAGTCACGTGTAGAACAATGGTAATGAAGTTTCATCCCTTAAATTTTTTTATGTTGAATATATACATGATGTGTTTGTGTTTAGGATTGGTTATGATACTTTTCAGGCTCACATTTTACCTGACCGATTGATTGAATGGTTACTTGTCCAATTTCAGAGCTGCTATGAATTTACAGGCTGAAGGGATGAATCCCGTCACTAATTACAACACACAACTTCTGTCTCAACCCTTCTTCCACCTGAACTTCAACTCATAACCAAAAATCCTAGAGCTCTAGCGTTACTCTAAAGGGGATCGTTGTATTCTGGCGTGGTGTTTTCCACTGCTTTCGAACCTATCTCCTCTACGAACCTTCACACCTAACACCTATGCCTCTGCAATGTTTAAATTCGCTTCCCTGTTCATCTTAGGGTTCAGAGTCTCAGTTGCGTTGCCCTGAGTCGACTGCTGTAATTTCCCTTGCCCAACAACCCGATGCATGGGTCAACCCACACCCCCAGCGACTTTAAATTTTTGGACTGCTCTACGGATGGTCACAAGATAGACGAACCACCTTGTGTTTCCTTGGGATACCGATCGCTAATTGTTTTCCATTTTCCATGGTGGCAGGGACTTGATAGCTGCACTCTAACCTCTGTCAAAGATGACTTCAACTTGAGGCACGGGCGTAGCTAAGATTCTTGTTGTCAGCCATTAAACTAAATTAAACCCCTACTAATGTGAAATTCTATTTCTCTTTGATTTAAATCTTTTTCTACTGGGCGCTTGTTATCGAAGGTCAATCTTAGTACACGTCCATATGCATTCCTGCGCTTTTATCCTTGAAATTTGTTTATGCCATCTTTGACCATGAATTCAGTCATGCAGCGTTTCCCTGGTTGATTAAAATAGCACGAAGTTTTAACTGGTGTGAGTACTGAGTTTACTCTGCGTCTTTCACCCTTGGGCATCTTTAATTGTCTCTTTAACGCAGATTGAAGGGAGAAATTATCCCTATCTACGTCCCCACCATTTTGCTAAAACCTCTGACAGTGTGGTTGTAGAATCACCCCCATTTTAGCAGTTAAATTCTTCGAGTTCACTTGCCGGAGTGACGCACTGCGGTTTTCCATTTTGGGAACCCCCTGTTCGGGCTCTCAGCCTTAAAATTGATAGTTAATACCATCAATATATATATATATATATATATATATATATATATATATATATATATATATATATATATAATTAAAATTATAATTGTTTTAATTTTAATTTGGTAATACTACCCGTTAATTTTAGGGCTGATAGCATTTCTTTCAAGAGTATTAACTACCAACGACTGTCAAGAGTATTATCATAATAACTGTATTATCATAATTGTCAAGAGTATTAGCCCTTAATTATTTCTTATTATATAAGAGTATTATCATAATAACCGTATGGATGATACAATACAATTTTAATTATAATATTGGTTCTCGCTGATTAGGAACAGGTTCTTAAAAAGGGAATGGTGGTTATATCCAGTTGTCTTGTTTATATTGTTATAATGGAATAATTTTGTTTTGAGGGACTGTTAATGCAACATAGAGCAATGAAAGGTTAGCGTAAGTACAAGAATGTAATTATTTAACATTCTTTTGGCAATTTATTATAATATTAAATGATTGATGATTACTGTTGGAAGTAATGTGCGGTTGATGATGGCATAGTGTTTCTATTGATAATGGGATAAAATTGATTGGTTATATTAAAGTTGTCTCGTTTCCTATTGTTGTGAATGGAATTGTTCCCTTTTTCTTCCCTTAGAATCTTGATGTTTTAGATATTCTAATTAACAGTGAGTGGTATGGTAACAATTGTTATTTGGAGATAAAGGCGCTTCTTGAGATCTTCTCTATTATGGCCTTAGTTTAAGTTAACGTCAATAATTATCTTGTAATGATTGCGTCCATTGATTTTAGGATATCGCATCATTTATGGATTTAAAATCGTTGGGATGTTGTGTAAAATATGGTTCACCATTACAGGCTATGGAACTATAAATTGGGTTCAGTGAGTTAAGGATTAGGGTTAAATTATATGCTTACAATAAAAGAACCTTATTTACAATGTGGTTTACAATGTGATTTCAGTATGACTTGACTCCTTACATTCATCATCTTTATTTGTTTGCAATGATATTGTAATGTCAATTCATTTCACTTTATAGATTGAAGCGTGTAAAGGTAATGCTTTTACAATATGAAAAATGCTATATTAGTATTGATAACATGTGCAGGTAAGATCATGGATTATTTTCTTTACAAAGTTATTTAGTATGAAAAGTAATGAAATGGTTAGTTCATTGCACGGCCAATTAAAATTATTTTTAACATCATGTAAATGTTATTCCTGCATACTTTTTATAACTTAAATGTAACGGGGTTACCCTTTTAGGGCAGTGATTGGTAGTTGGGTTGTTGGGATAACACATGAAACGTAAGGTGATTGTTATTTGTGAAAAAGTTAATGGGATATAAATATAATATGTTTTTTTGTCATGGCAGCGTGATTGTAATTTTAGTCGTTATTGATAAACCTATGGTGTAATGTCCTAATATTAAGTACAACAAATTATTCTTAGTTAATAGATAAGGGTTGTTGTTCATTTAATTAATGCAGTACTTGGGTGATAAATCTTCCGTGTTCTTGGTCTATTGGTGTCGAGCATGATGTAGACACCTCCATGTTCCTCAGAACAGTCGCTAGCCCTGAGACCTTAAATGGTTAAAATTGATGGGAATCTGGGCTTGAGCGTTGATTATGTGTCTTGGAGGTCCTAACCATTGCAGGGTAGGATGGGCGGAAGTCAGTCTTTTTATGGTTGATTGATGGTCGTTTAATGCTTGCAGTTACTTGTTGTGTGCCTTATGTCTTCTTGTTGTGTTCATCGTGGTTGCGTCTTGTTAGTTGTCGGGTGGCGACGTAGAGTCGAATATGTTGTTTCCCTTGTACACGTGCACACACACCTTTAAAAATAAAAAATAAAAAATAAAAAAATTCCACTTATTATAAGAGGTTGTCTTCGTAACGAGGAGGTTGTTACATATGGTTTTAGGGCGGGTTCGACCCGCGACTTGGGATTCTCTATGGCTTTCATTGACCTAATTTGATTTGATTATACTATTTCTGATCGAGTTGATTGTGTGTGTGCAGGTAATCATGGTTAGAGGACGTCACGGAGGCAGACGAAGGGGTGCTAGGGGAGGAGGTGTGACACCTCCAGTAGCATCCACGCCTAAGGGGTCTAACCCCTAGGGAGGTGAGTAGGATCTTGGACAGGAGCATATAGGAGTTGGAGACGTGGTCGGGATGATGAGGTCTTTTCAGCGCATGTACGAGGCACTGATCAGATGGTTGGACAGAGACGAGGCCAGGGCGCCAGCACCCGCTGAGGTTCCGCCGCATGCACCGGCCGTTACTGGTAGCATTCACCGTGAACTTGAGAAGATTAAATTTCTCGAGTTCTTTGGTGCCCCGGATGGCGCAGCTGCCGAGGCATGGTTGGAGAATATAGTTATGTGCTTCGCGCTTCGTGATTATACCTCCAACATGAAGGTCCGCATGGTGGTATTTCAACTAAAGGGGAGTGCTCTTCTATGGTGGAAGACACTCCTGCCACAACTGAACATGGTCGTCGAAGACGTGTCATGGGAATTGTTTGAGGAATGGTTCCGAGAGAGGTATCTTTCAGAGGAATTCATTGAGCATTATCTTAGTGAGTTCAACGCCTTACGACAGGGAGGTCACATGGTGCCTGAGTACGAGGCACGTTTTATGGAGCTACTCTGGTATGCTCCACACCTTAACATAGAAAAACTTAAGGTCAACAGGTTTTTTTTTGGCCTTAACGGAAGCATGCGTGCAAAGGTTAGGATTTTGATGCCTCAAAACTTGCATGATGCCATCCAGAATTCCCTCATAGTAGACAAGGAGCTTATCAGTGGGGGTCAGACCAGGACTCCAGCTAGACCAGCAGGGCAGGTTTCATCTGGGACACAACAACATCAAACACTAGCGTGACATACACCAGGATACCATGGCTTCCAAAGGGGATCCACTTTCACTACACCCAGACGATCGCCGCCTCAACAACAGACACCTTATTGAGGACCACAACATCAGCGACAATGTCACTCACAACAGCAGCAGTTTAGGTCTGTTCAGTAGAACAGACCAAGTTTCCAGGCTGGTGGGCTGTCATCTTCTACTTCGGGTACCAGGACTACTGGGTCGAAGAAGGGGTGTTGGACGTGTGGGGAGCCACACTACCAGTACGACTATCCTATGGAGAGGACCAGAGTGTCTGGATCAGCTGGACCCACTACAGTGGGAGATATGGACAAGGCCCATCGGATTCATGCAGTGGTGAATAACCGCCAGGCAGAGCCCCAGTCAACTGTGCTCGAGATGATAGGTACTGTCGGTGACTAGACCCTTAGTATTTTGATAGACCCAGGTGCTATTGAGAGTTTCATTTCTAGTGCAGTACTAAAAAGGATTAAGGTAAAGGCATTCGAATAGGATGAGTTTAGCTTCGTAGAGATGGCTTTAGGAGCCAAACAGAAGGTTGGAGGAAAAGTTATGGGTTGTGCCCTTAACTTGGGAGAGTTTGTCGCGAGGGTCAAATTGTACGTCACAATCTTAGGATCTTATGACGTCTTGATCAGTATGGATTGGTTGGAATCACATGAGGCGATACTCAACTATAAGAAAAAATGGTTGAGCTTGGTTGATGATGAAGGACAGAGATGTGTGATTGTAGGAAGGAACCAAGGAGTTTCCCTAAGGTTCATCTCTTCCTTACAGTTACAGAAGAGTCTGCGCAAGGGGTGCAAGATTTATGCAATCCTTGTGCTAAATGAAAAGGGAGTAGCAGAAGGTCTAGAACATCTTCTAGTGGTGAAGGAGTTTGCGGACGTATTTCCAGAGGAGCTACCTGGGATGCCGCCAGAAAGGGAACTGGAGTTTACCATAGACCTGAAACCAGGGACCGAACCGATAGCAATGACGCCTTATCGGATGTTGACCCCATAGTTGCAAGAGTTGAAAATGCAACTGAAGGAGTTGTTGGACCTGGGACTGATATGTCCTAGTGTGTCACCATGGGGTGCACCTATCATTTTCATACAAAAGAAGGATGGATCATGGAGGCTTTTCATTGACTACCGTCAAATGAACAAGGCTACAATAAAAAATCAGTATCCCTTACCGAGAATTGATGATCTATTCGATCAAATGAAGGGTGAGACGATGTTCTCTAAGATCGATTTGTGATCAGGGTTTCACCAATTATGGATCAAGGAGGATGATGTCCCTAAGACCTCCTTTAAGATGAGGTTTGGACATTACAAGTTTACTATTTTACCGTTTGGACTGACAAACGCCCCAGGAGTATTTATGAGTTTGATGAACGAGGTGTTCCGTGAGTACTTGGACAAGTTCGTCCAAGTATTCATTAACGATATTTTGATATACTCTTGGATGAAGGAGGAGCATGATGAGCACTTGCGCTTGGTACTACAGTGTCTGTGAGAGAAAAAATTATATGGGAAGTTGTCAAAATGCTCTTTTTATCAATCGAGGATTCACTACTTCGAGCATGTCATCTCCGACGAAGGTATCACCATGGATCTATCCAAGGTCGAGTCTATTATGGAATGGCCTGCATCGATGAATGTCACAGAAGTGCATAGCTTTATGGCTTTAGCAGGATACTATCGACGCTTCGTCGAGGGATTTTCGAAGATAGTGAATATGATCATGGAACTGCAGAAGAAAAACAAGAAGTTTGTTTGGACCGAGAAATGTGTGGAAGAATTTCAAAGGCTTAAAGAGTTGTTGACAATGGCACTGGTAATAAAGGTCCCTGACATGGACGCAGACTTCTTGGTATGCATAGACGCATCCAAGGAAGGCCTAGGCAGAGTCTTGATGCAAGACGGACAAGTAATCGGTTACATTTCGAGGAAACTGAGAAGGCATGAGGAGAACTACACAACGCACGATTTGGAGTTATTAGCCATCGTATATGCCTTGAAGGTTTGGAGACACTACCTTGTTGGATGAAATTTTGAACTAAAAAATGATCATTGTGGACTACAACACATTTTTACGCAAAGCGACCTGAACGCGCGACAACAACGTTGATCGGAATTGCTTAGCGAGTACGACTTTGAGATTACCTACATAAAGGGAACAATGAACCAAGTGGTGGATTCTTTGAGTCGGAGGCCACGCATATTTTTGCTGTTTCCTCTTCAGATGAATCTACGTGAGAAGATTCTCACTTTACAGCGTGACAATGACTGGTACAAGGAGGTCGAGGGTTTTATCGGACAAAACATAATGATGGTACCACGATATGAGGGATATTCATTTGATAGCGATGGTTTATTGAGGTTTAAAATTCAAATTTACGTACTGCCAAATGACGAGTTGAGGATGTTGATCCTAAGAGAGGCTCATAGAGCGGTTTATATGGCTCACCCAGGAGTCACGAAGATGAGGGCAGACCTTAAACCCTTATTCTTCTAGAAGGTAATGAAGGCTGACATAGTAAAATATGTGGCTAGATGTCTAGAGTGTCAGTAGGTAAAGGCTGAACATATACATCCAGCAGGATTACTTCAACCACATGCTATCCCAAAATCGAAATGGGAGGTCATTTCGATGGATTTTATTGTTGGATTTCCACTGACGGCAAAGAGACGTGACTCGATTTTTGTGGTAGTAGACACTCTGATGAAGAGTGCTCACTTTATTCCTGTGTGTACGATGTATAAGGCTCCTGACATAACGAGAGTTTTCATCAGTGAGATTGTGAGGCTGCATGGCGTGCCTAAGAATATTATATCTGATCGAGGATTGATGTTTACTGGATGATTTTGGATGAGTTTCCAAGAGGCCTTGGGAACCCAACTTAACTTTAGTACTGCGTATCACCCAGAGATTGACGGACAGACCAAACGAATGAACCAAACCTTGGAAGACATGTTGTTCATGTACGTGATGGACCAACAAAAGAGTTGGGAGGAATTCTTGCCTCTAGTAGATTTCGCTTACAACAACAATTACCAGAGAACCATTAATATGGTGCCTTTCGAGTTTCTTTATGGGTGACCGTGTCAGACGCCATTGAGTTGGGATCAGCTTGAGGATAGGGTCCTAGTGGGACCAGAAACGATCCAAGAAATGGAAGAGAAAATGAAAACCATAAGACAAAGGATTAAAGAAGCACAAGATCATCATAAGAGTTATGTCGATGTGCACTGAGTCGACCATAGTTATGAGGTCAGGGATCGAGTCTTCTTGCGGGTTAAACTGAATAAGAGTTTGATCAAGTTTGGAAAGGGATCGAAACTCTCTCCTAGGTTCATGGGACCTTTCGAGATTGTGGATAGAAAGGGGCCCATGGCCTATCGACTAGCCTTGCCTGATTCGTTAAGGCGTATGCACGATGTTTTTTATGTATCTTTTCTGAGACATTATATTAGTGATATTACACATGTGATTGACATGAGTTCCTTGCAGGTATCGGATGAGGGAGTGCTCACGGCTGAGTCGGTCCGCATATTAGATCATCGCGTTCCACAGTTACGACATAGAATGGTAGATCAGGTCAAGGTCCAGTGGGACAGTTATAGTCCGCACTCGGCGACCCGGGAGGACGCATATGATATGCGCCAACAATTTCCATTTTTGTTTTATAGATAGACTTATGATACTGGGATACATTTCTATCGGCATTTATACTATAAAACTTTGGGACGAAGTTTAGACCAAGAGGGGGTGTATGTAACATCCCGCTTTGGCGCACTGAGAAAACTTATTCTTTGAGGACACTTGCTTGCAAGTGATCCAGACTATTATGATATTAAAACATTTATCCTTGATTATGATGCGTTATGATAGATGAAATGATGTTTTACTACTTTACATAGACAAGTGCTATTGACTCAGTTTTATTGAGTGTGTAGGGTTTTGGACCTTAAGGATGCAGAGGCATCGATGGAACCCCTTGGACTATGGATTGAGTCAGGGAGTGTGCTATTTGGGTTGATTTATTTACTGTGATATTTCATTGATTTGATGATATGATGTGGACATGTTCTGACACAATTTTTGATGATACAAGCTGGCGATAGCTTTCCGAACAGACTCACATATGGAGTAGAGGGGCCACACAAACGATTACCAGATAGGTTGAGGGAGAGGTGTGGACAGCAGCCCTGCCATAGCCTACTAGCACTCCCGTTGTGGCTCAAACTGTAGGTTAACGATTACCTAGTTCGATAGGATCCATGATGCCATGAGGGCAAACTGCAACGGTTGCTCACGATGATTCTAAGGGGCTCACAATAATGTGGGGGCCTTATTCCTTAGAGCCCTTAGTCTCCCACAAGTTCACCTGGCGGAGTGTTGACTCCAGGGGTTATTGATGTCTACCAATCAGTCAAGTTGGCGAGTGGCACTCTTGGAGCACGTGGTGCATCCTGAAGAGCACGTCGCGCAAAATAAACACAAGAAACGAGTGGGACCCTTGGAGCACGTGGTGCATCCTGAAGGGTACGCCACACAGAAGAAACGAACAATAAGCGAGTGGCACCCTTGGAGCACGTAGTGCATTCTGAAGGGCACGTTGCATTGATGTTGATGAAGGAACAAAATTGGATGGCCCTAAGACATTTAACACATTAAGAACTTCTTAACCAACTTCCCTAATTAAATGTCGCCCAGTTCAGACTCTAAGTCCTAAGTCTAAAATTTCTCTAGGGTAAAATTTTGTCTAATCTTCATAAATGACCCTATAAAAATAAAAGTAAAAATTTAAACTAAAACCCACATAAGTAATAGTTTGAGTCTTCATAAAATTTTTGGGGTAAAATGAAGAGAGTAAGAATTTAAATAAAACTAGTGAATAAAAAAAAAATGGAAAAGAAGAAATTAATTCTTAACTTATGAAAGTATAAAAAGATATTAAATTAATAATAAAAGGAAAAAATTTAAATAGTGCAACTGCCGTTTTGGCTCTAATAAAAGGGGAAAGAAGGGAAAAATAAAAAAATAGAAAATTTAGTGGAGGAAACATAATAAAGGAAAGAAGGGAACTTATGGTAAAAAGCAAGGTCAACATAGTAAGGAATCGACAATAAAGAACCTTCTAATTTGAGCTAAATTAGCAACTTCATTTTTAGGGAAAGTATTTAAAACATGTAAGGGGATCTAGAAACACCTAGGAGTAAATTTAGGAGCAACTCTAGGTGGGTGAGGGAAATGAGACAATTAATAAATTTAAAGAAAATAATCAATGGAGAAAAGAGGGGGATGAACGACACTTGTGCGAAGGAGAATATTTTGAATTTTTTTATTAAAACTTAATTTAAATGTGATTTAGGGAAAGTTGGAGGTTCTAAAAACTCTATAAAAGAAAGGGAAGAGGAGGAAGACAGGGATCGACTATTAGCGTAACGTTACATTGCCAGAATTGTGACTTGATTGATTACTTGTGGAGAGTTGGGATTTTCAGCTCGGATAGGAGTGGTAGATCGACCTTGCGAGACGAGCTAGGAAGCTAGACATACCATATGGATAGTGTGTGGCCCCTTTGTGGCTCGGGGGGCTAAGGGGGAAGAAGAGTACCCCTAGCGATTGGCTGGGAGGTACTGGTGAGGTCTCCATGGTCGGTGAGCGGGAGCGGTAAGGAACGCACAGACGACACTCGGAGCAGGCGAACAGGCAAAGGTACGCCCCTTCGGTTGAATGATAGATTGTGTAGGATGTAAGAGTTAGACCTGTTGTGTATTTTTGTGGTGGTAGTTGGTTTTATTGTGCAAGAAAACCCATCCCTCTATCCTTCTTGATTGATTAAATTTTTATGTCCGAGTAATCTCCTGAAAAAGACTGTGTCTGAATTTCTTACCGTGGAAATTATAGATCTGGATTATAGGAATGGGATATGTGTGTCTGATTCGATTCTAGATTTTTATGTTAAATTTTCTAAGTTAAATTAATACACTTCTGAACTTGAGTTGAGAAAACACCTGTAGTATTCACCGCCCCCCTCTAACAGTCCGGGCATGTATGACCCAACTTGCCACGTGAATGCTGGAAACCCCTTTTTAAGCTAATTTTTCATGTCAGTTTCAATTCCTAGAGTGGTATATCCGAATGTAACTAAGTCTCCATGTCTGCAAGCATCAAGGGTTCGATTGTCCACAACGCACTTTATGTTCCAAATTTTTGCACTGAAACTTGTAATGACAGTCACGTGTAGAACATTGGTAATGAAGTTTCATCCCTTAAATTTTTTTATGTTGAATATATACATGATGTGTTTGTATTCAGGATTGGTTATGATACTTTTCAGGCTCACATTTTACCTGACAAATTGATTGAATGGTTACCTGTCCAATTTCAGAGCTTCTATGAATTTACAGCCCGAAGGGCTGAATCCCGTCACTAATTACAACACATGGCTTCTTTCCTAGCCCTTCTTCCACCTGAAGTTCATCTCGTAACCAAAAATCCTAGAGCTCTAGCATTACTCTGAAAGGGATCGTTGTATTCTGGCATGGTGTTTTCCACTACTTTCGAACCTGTCACCTCTGTGAACATTCACACCTAACGCCTATGCCTCTGAAATGTTTAAATTCGCTTCCCTGTTCATCTTAGGGCTTAGAGTCTCAGCCGCGTTGCCCTAAGTCGACTGTTGTAATTTCCCTTGCCCAACAACCCGATGCATGGGTCAACCCACACCCCCAGAGACTTTAAATTTTTGGACTGCTGTGTGAATGGTCACAAGATAAACGAACCTCCTTGTGTTTCCTTGGGCTACCGATTGCTAATTTTTTTTCGTTTTCCATGGTGGCAGCGACCTAATAGCTGCACTCTGACCTCTTCCAAAGATGACTGCAACTTGAGGCACGGGTGCAGCTAAGATTCTTGTTGTCAGCTGTTAAACTAAATTAAACCCCTGCTGATGTGAAATTCTATTGCTCTTTGATTTAAATCTTTTTCTACTGGGCGCTTGTTATCAAAGGTCAATCTCAGTACACATTCGTATCCATTCCTATGCTTTTATCCTTGAAATTTTTTTATGCCATCTTTGACCACGAATTTAGTCGCGCAGAGTTTCCCTGGTTGATTAAAATAGAACGAATTTTTAACTGGTGTGAGTATTGAGTTTACTCTGCGTCTTTCACCCTTGGGCATCTTTATTCATCTCTTTAACATGGCTTGAAGGGAAAAATTATCCCTATCTACGTCCCCACCGTTTTGTTGAAACCTCTGACCTTGTGGCTGTAGAACTGCGGTTTGCCATTTTGGGAACCCCCTGTTCGGGCTCTTAGCCTTAAAATTGATAGTTAATACCATCAAACTATATATATATATATATATATAATTATAATTATAATTGTTTTAATTTTAATTTGGTAATACTACCCGTTAATTTTAGGGCTGATTGCATTTCTTTCAAGAGTATTAACTACCAACAACTATCAAGAGTATTATCATAATAATTGTATTATCATAATTGTCAAGAGTATTATCCCTTAATTAATGCTTATTATATAAGAGTATTATCATAATAACCGTATGGATGATACAATAAAATTTTAATTATAATATTGGTTCTCGTTGATTAGGAACAGGTTCTTAAAAACTGAATGGTGGTTATATCTAGCTGTCTTATTTATATTGTTATAATGGAATAATTCTGTTTTGAGGGACTGTTAATGCAACATAGAGCAATGAAAGGTTAGCGTAGGTACAAGAATGTAATTATTTAACATTTTGTTGGCAATTTATTATAATATTAAATGATTGATGATTACTGTTGGAAGTAATGCACGGTTGATGATGGCATAGTGTTTCTATTGATAATGGGTTAAAACTGATTGGTTATATTAAAGTTGTCTATTTTCCTATTGTTGTGAATGGAATTGTTCCCTTTTTCTTCCCTTAGAGTCTTGATGTTTTAGATATTCTAATTAACGGTGAGTGGTATGGTAACAATTGTTATTTGGAGATAAAGGTGCTTCTTGAGATCTTCTCTATTATGGCCTTAGTTTAAGTTAACGTCAATAATTATCTTGTAATGATTGCGTCCATTGATTTTAGGATATCGCATCATTTATGGATTTAAAATCGTTGGGATGTTGCGTAAAATATGGTTCACCATTACAGGCTACGAAATTATAAATTGGGTTCAGTGAGTTAAGGATTAAGGTTAAATTATATGCTTACAATAAAAGAACCTTATTTACAATGTGGTTTACAATGTGATTTCAGTATGAATTGACTCCTTACGTTCATCATCTTTATTTGTTTGCAATGATATTGTAATGTCAATTCATTTCACTTTATAGATTGAAGCGTGTAAAGGTAATGCTTTTACAATATGAAAAATGATATATTAGTATTGATAACATGTGCAGGTAAGATCATGGATTATTTTCTTTACAAAGTTATTTAGTATGAAAAGTAATGAAATGGTTAGTTCATTGTAGGGCTAATTAAAATTATTTTTAGCATCATGTAAATGTTATTCCTGCATACTTGTTATAACTTAAATGTAATGGGGTTACCCTTTTAGGGCAGTGATTGGTAGTTGTGTTGTTGGGATAACACATGAAACGTAAGGTGATTGTTATTTGTGAAAAAGTTAATGGGATATAAATATAATATGTTTATTTTGTCATGGAAGCATCATTGTAATTTTAGTTGTTATTGATAAACCTATGGTGTAATGTCTTGAGATTAAGTACAACAAATTATTCTTAGTTAATAGATAAGGGTTGTTGTTCATTTAATTAATGTAGTACTTGGGTGATAAACCTTCCGTGTGCTTGGTGTGTTGGTGTCGGGCAGGATGTAGACACCTCCATGTTCCTCAGAATAGTCGCCAGCCCTGAGACCTTAAATGGTTAAAATCGATGGGAACCTGGGCTTGAGCATTGATTATGTGTCTTGGAGGTCCTAACCATTGCAGGGTAGGACGGGCGAAAATTCAATCTTTTTATGGTCGATTGATGGTCGTTTAATGCTTGCAGTTACATGTTGTGCAACTTATGTCTTCTTGTTGTGTTCATCATGGTTGTGTCTTGTTAGTCGTCAGGTGGCGATGTAGAGTCGAATGTGTTGTTTCTCTTGTACATGCGTGCACACACCTTTAAAAAAAATAAAAAAATTCCACTTGTTATAAGAGGTTTTCGTCGTAACGAGGAGGTTGTTACATGGGATATGTGTAAATGTAATGGAATCAAAATGTTGAGATAAACGTCTAACCTACAGGTATTTGCAGAAGAGGCAAGGATCACAGACACAGTATACATTGTTGAGCTGGAGGACGACAAGTTGGGAATCTAATAAGATGCTAAGGTGAAGAATATGGTGATGATTGGCCTCAATGAGGAGACCAATGATGATAGTGTACTCTACTTGATTATTGGTGGCTGAGCCTAAACATATGTTGCTGGTGTGGAGCAGGTCATGTGAAGGCGAATAGAGGGCCCAAGTAGCTGAAGCGAGATTCTGTGTCCAACAGCTAGCTCCGTCGATGTAACCAATGTGGTAGGATGATGGAGGTGGCATATGTCAATAACACGAGTGATAGATTAGATGGGGGGCATGGATAAAAGAAGACTAAAAACTCTACAAAAGATGTACAAAAAATAAAAATCCTAGTGTAGTATAGTTGTGCTTAGGCGTAAAATTTCTTTAAGTACAACTCGTTGACAGGTTCCTTGAGAGGATGGCCTTCGAGGGAGGCTAGGATGTATGCGCCTTTAGTGAGGCAATGTTGGATGATGTACGGTTCATTCCATAAGGACTTGAATTCGCCATGGCCAAGGGTATCGTGAGTGATATCGTAAGCAAGGACAAGGTCTCCTTTGTTAAATGATAGAAGGTTGACATGACGATCAAAGGTGGCCTTTGATCATTTTTTGGCTTCTTCATTGTTCTGTAATGAAGATTGACGATCTTCATCCAGGGATTCTAAGTTCAACAAATGCTGCTTTATTGGGGCAGTGTCGGGTAATAGCTCAATAGTGGTGCATAAGGTGGGAATTTCACACTCGATGGGAAGAGTGGCTTCAACCTCATGGAATAGACGAAAAGGTGTGAAACCTGTGGCAGTTTTGATTGTTGTGCGATAAGCCCAGAGTGTAGAAAATAACATATGATGCCAATTGGTTTTATGTTTGTTAACCATGCGTTACAACATGGTTTTTAAGACCTTGTTAAATACTTCTACCTATATGTTGGACTGAGGGTAGTATGGTGAGGCAAACTCATGGGAGAAGCCTAACCAGGATGAGAGTTCCATGAAAATATCATTCTCAAAATGTTTCCCATGATCAGAGACTAGTTGGAGTGGTACTCCAAAGCGAGATATGACCTGGTTAAAGAAAAAATACGGTGTTGTGTCAGTGGTGTTATTGAAGGTAGGCATGGCTTCATCCCACTTGGTAATGTAATCAACTGCAACGACTATGTATTTGTGTCTATTGCTGGATGTAGAGTTGCAAGTCATGATGTCGATGCCCCATTTACAAAAGGGACCAACTGTAATGACTGGGTGTAGAAGAGAAGGTGGTGCACGTCCTTTGTTGGTGTAAAGATAACATTTATCACATCATTTCACGGCATTGATGCAATCATGAAATAATGTAGGCCAAAAGTAACTGAGAGATGGTATCCACAAGCGCTACTATGGCAGTCATTCAAGACTCTATCGGCCTCGTCAATAGTTAAGCATTGACGGAGTATGGTGTCGACTCCTTGCCGATATAAGATGTCCCTGATGAGGAGGTAGTGAGGTCCCTGGTGATGAATACATCGACGATAATCTCTGGAGAGGTGGTTTCTGAATTTTTGTGTTCAGAGATAGACAAGAAGATCGCCATACCAAGGGTCATCTGAGGGGATAAAAAAAATATGTTCACCAAGGAGGTTGGTATTGATCGGTGGACTGGTAGTGTCAGAGGGAAAAGTCGTGATAATTTCGGTGAGGATGAGAGCTTTATTTCTCTTGGGTGTTGAAAATTTAAGTTCGTATTCCTGAAGGATGATGATCCATCGAGAAAATTTACCGTTAATTTGTCGACGATTGAGAAAGCATTGCATGGGGTTGGAATCTGCGATGAATTTGGTAGTTTGAAGAAGAATGTAATGGTGCAGTTTCAGGACTGCGAGGACAACTGTGAGGGCTAGCTTTTCTTTGTGATTGTACTTCAAGGGTGTTCCTTGTTATAACCTTATAATCTATAGGATCAAATGGTGACTGAAATGTTATCACTTTAGTGTCTTGTTTGTCAAATGATTTTCCATTCTGCAAATAATTGAGAAAAAAGAAAAAGAAAAGAAAGAAAAGAAAAGAAAAGAAAAAGAAAAGAAAAGAAAGAAAAAAGAAAAGGAAAGAAAAAGAATAAAAGAGGGCATAAAAGAAATTGGATAGAGCCCCATGCAATAACAAAGATTTGGTCCATACAGTTTAAGCATGGCCAATTCCTTTAAATTGATGTGATAGGAGTAGTGAATAAGCTTGGCTAAATGTTTAATCTTAGCCAAGAAAATTAGGTTAGCCAGTGAATAAATTTGACCAAATTGCCTAATATTGGTCAAATAACCCCAGAGTAGAGTATTTTCTTAGTCCAACAGTTTAATCTGGTCTAAATGCCATAGGTAATTAGGTTAGAACATAGGGTAGTTTTCTTTATCTTAATAAAACAATCATGATGATCGATGTTGAACCATATCTTTGATGTTTTAAAAGTTTTATGTCTAACCCCCATGGTGATAAAAACAGAGAAAGATTGGGCAAATCCACATAATGCACTTATCCTAAGTTTTGGAAGAAATATGACTTTGCGCTCATAGAGTAAAGACAGGGCATAGATGAATGGATGAAGAGTGGGCACCCATATCTACGGTTGACAAGTCTTTTCGGACCCCCTCGACCATTATACCTTTAACGGTAAGGGGGGGCTCCAGAATCATGTGTAACATAGGAACGCATTTGAATGCCTGAGGTGTCGATGCTTAGATCCATGGTTGAGATTGAACTATGGGCCCCCCAACTGTTCTTCTTTTAATGGTGGGGGGGGGGGTCCGGAATGTTGCTTAAACATCGCGCTCAGATCTACGGTCCAGCAGTAGGTGCACTGATGGATGACTAATGATCTTTTTCTGGACCCCCTCGACCAATCTTCTTTTAACGATAGGGAGGGGGTCCGAAATAGAGTGATTTTCTGGTAGGCCCTTCTTCTCTATGTGGCAGGAATCCATTGGTCTAGACTCCCACTGCTTACCAGTTTCTGACATGCCCCCGTCACCCCAGGACATCATTTTCCACTTTTCCCTAAGGGTCACATCTCATAACTCTGTCAGTCCATTCCCCCTATTCACCCATTACAAGTCCCTTCACCATGGTAATTTCCCCAATCAACACTCACCACATCACCCGGTCGTATTCGTCATTCATTGTTACCTGCCATCTCACGCTCTAAAAGACCCATTGTCCATTTATTATTGGCTAACTTATTCGTTAGCCTGCTAACCTGTCTCCTGCGCCCAATGGGTATCTATTTGCTCAAAACTATGATTTTCCCTTCATTCTCCCATTGATTACTGTGTCATCTCACTAGAGAATATTTTTCCCGACGCACCAGAGCATAGTTTTCCCACATTTTCTCTCTGTTTCAGTTAACCGTCCAAAACCACAGTCATATCCACTAATGTTTGTTTGAATTGCAGGTATTTTTATAGTGATGGCGCCAAAATCAAAGAAAGCAGAAGCTGAGGAAAATGTTTTCCTCCTGCCTCCTGTCGACCTCGACACGATCCTGTTGCTCTGTGCTCTGATGGGTTATTTTTATGATCAATGGGTGGATGAACCCATATTGGGTTTTCTGTCCATTTTCTCCACAAAAGAAAAACCCACCATGCAGTTCGATTACATCACTTTCCTGGTGGACAGTTTTCAAGAGCAGTTCTTAAATTTTTCCTCAGAAGGCATGTTCTGATATTCCTCAATATTGGCTTACATGTTCACTTTCTTTCAAGCGGACATGTTCTCCTTTTCAATGAAAAAAATGGACGTGGATGGGAGGCCGTAGGCGGTAACATCTTAGACTTCACTACTCGGACAAAATTCGACATAGTTCAGTTTCAAACATTTTATCGAGCAGTTCTACCATCTTGTGGTGAGCATACTCAGTGGCAGACCTGAACCAAGAATAAATGAGGAGATTCAGAGGATTTTACTTCTCTCAGACCTTGCAAACACTGGAGATTGGTATCTTTACCAAGATCACACCGAGATCAGAGTATATGGATGCGAGTTAGCTCCATACAAATTGCCCAAGTATCTACCCATGAGGATATTTTCCCTGGAGTATATAAGGCAAATGATTAACTCAGATGGCATACATTTTGTGTCTATGAAAAAGAAACAACATCTTAGAATTAAAGGACAAATAGGGTCTTTCATCTATAATAGCCGAGGCACCACAGAGGAAGCAGACAGATTATTGAAAGAAATGAAGTTTCATATTAGTTTCCTATGGAAATATGATCCATGCGGGATAATTTCTGAAATGAGGGTTAAAAATTAAAATATTCCATATGTTCATACACCTAAGCCTGAGATAGAGAAATTCAAAAATCAAACAGAATGGGAGTTGAACACTCTGGTAGAGATAGAACAACAGGACCCTTTGATCACCATCTCAGAGACAACTACACGACAGGTTCCCAAAGAGAAAAGATCCAGAAAGGATACTTCACCTTCCATCACAGAAGTCTTGGTTGAAGATTTCCAATTACACACCAAAAGGCCAAAATCCAGTCACACACCTGACACGACTAGTGAAAAGGGAATCCAATCCACTGAAACTATGAAATATGATCGGTAACTTCTTAGCACAAGCAACAAGCAGATCATGTCTATAGTCTTGCTTAAGAAGCCCACAAATACTCCACTAGTTGACCAGCTAAGCAAAGTAGGTCCAAAATTGAGTGTTTTTGAGAAGTATGACTTGATCAAAAAGAAAAATCAGACACTGACCATCAATAATTATGCTCAGTTTTGGAAACAGAATTCAACTGCACAGCACAAACTGTTGTCTGCATTCAATACAGAGAAGGGTAGAATGCGCATGGCTTTCCTGCAGGCACATGTGCTGGACCCGAAAGCCATCACTGATTACAAAAGAGAAACATTCGAGTTTCATACTAGAGATGTGCATCCCGCTGATCAGATGGATCTGCACAGGCAAACTAGAGAAATGGTTTTCTCCATGTTGGCAAAGGCTTCTACTGCAGCTTCTAAATTACGGGTATCTTTGAACAATGTTTAGACATAGCTGAAATTAGAAAAGATATCATCTGTTGCAAAAGATAATAGAATTAAGACGTTGGAAGAATTGGTCCTCAAGATCGGATATGACCCCTCGAATGTGAAAGCAGTTGAGGAGATGTTAAAAAATAAAAATGTCGATATAGAATCTCTAAGGAAATAGTTGAAACTACCACCAATGGAATATGCACACGCAAAGGAGATAGCTGAGATAGAAGGTGAAAAGGATGAGATGCTCAAGTTGATGATGGAGCAGAATGCACAGTTGAAATAGATGGAAGCAGAACTAGAAAGTTTATTGAAAGAGAAAGAAAAATCAAAGCCCATGGAATTCATTCCATTGAGCGTAGTTCCACTCATAGGAGTAATCACGACATCTGCAGTAGATATTCCCTAAGCAACTTCACTGACATCTTGGGAGAAGACAGTAGAATTGGAAAAATCCATGGAAGAGATGAATTTGCAAGAGACAGAGATTAGCAGACTTAAAAAAGAGGTTTAGAACCTTTAGGAACTCAAGACTTCTTACCAAACCAGCTACTCCAAGGAAAAACAAACATCAGACAAGCTCAAACAGGAATTACAATAGCTTCAAAAGAAAACAGTGGCAGGAAAAACACTTGTTGAGGTCAAGGAAAGTGTCTAGATGGATATCACCAAGTCTGTGAATGAAATTTGGCCTATGGTACAAATCATGTTCAAGAAAAATGAACTAGTGCAAAGAAGAAAAGAGGCTATTGATAAAATAAGAGTAGAACTGGGAGAGATGCCCATAGAAGCCACTAATATCATTAAATTTCTGAATTCAAAAACCAGATAAGAGTTAGAGGATTTGAAAATTGAAGATAGGACAGAAACTATCCTCGAGGTCAAAAGGGTCCTAACTAAAAGAAGATTGATGCTACAGCTAGAGGAAAAAGTCCATACTATGGACATAGGAGTACAAATATTTTTCATCAAAATTGAACCTCTGCAGAACAAAGGCCTCCCTAGCTTAAGGGTCATAAATGATAAGTTGATGAAACTGTTTGATTATAAAAAGAAATTAGCCACCGTGGCTAAAGATAGTTTGAAATTCTCGGGAATCTAGGGCAGTATCATGAGCAAGGCATTCTTAGAATATTTACAGTTAGACATCAACATACAACAAAAGATCCGGTACATTTTCATCCTCAAGCAAACTTTTGCCAAGTATACAGAGATGGATGAAGTATACCGAAGACTACTCAAAGTCAGTGTTCCCAGTCACCTTCGATGGGAAGAGCTTTGCAATCTAATCAAATAGGAAATGAGGTGTTTAAATCCTAATTTGTTATCCAGTCAAACGAGGTCGTGCAGAGGCCTCACCAACAGATTACCCTAGAAATCAACATGAAGTTTCAACACATCATCAAATAGTTCCTAAATTTTTGTATTTTGTTGAGTTAGTTAGCTAAATTTAGAACTTCCACGTCCTGATCTTTAATGACATGATCCTATGTAATTCTTGATTATAAATACTTCAAACTTTGAAGTACCAAGGGTTGATCTTTATGCCCTCTAAGCCAGAAAGACTGTAATTTTTATCAAGAGATCTTCGTGTAATACTAAGAGATGTTTCACAGGATTCTCGCTTGTTATTCATTGGTGATGTTTTCTTTTCTATGTTAAATGTTTTTTCTCTCTCAGTTGTCATATTGTTTTTGAATCTAATATTTTAAAGTAGTGCATGTTGCATGATATTTCTTTGTATACCCTATTTCCGGCTTTGAAAGATCTTAATGTTTATCTTTTTTATATTACAGTGAAGAAATTCTTAAATGCTTCTTTACTTTAATTGATATTCTCATCTTTTCTACTATTCATCATTTTACTTCTAAAGAATCCAATGAATGCATTATCTTTCCCTGTGAAAAGAATATTTTAGTTTCTATTTAGATTTCTATCTTTATAATAGAAACCCCATAGCCCAATGGAAGCATAAAACCCTTTCAACCAACTTAACAAAAACAACAACAAGTCATTCAATCTTATTTTATTTAACTAGCCTAATATCTTAAAGTTAAAACATAGCTAAATCATACAGAGAGATCCCTCTATGAAGCTGGTAGGGCTAGATTCCAGTTTCGAAGTGGTTGGATAAAGTTACCTCTTGTAAATTTCTTCTACTCTGACAACCTATGGGAATTTACAGAGCGCTAAGATAGCGGCGACTCTGGTGGGGAGTCTGAACAAACATTCAACCCCATGGTTTCTTTTTCCCTAGAAGAAAACTTTATTTCTAAACAAACTATAAATCTGAGAAATCAATAATGTTCAGAGGTTGTTAAGTGCTTGTACAAAGTAATTTCAGATTAAAAATATATAAAAATTAAAAAAATTCTAGCTCCTAAAAGAGATTATACTCGATCCCACCCAGACCTAGAACCTGCGATAGAAACTAATAATCCAGAATAGTTACTCAGAAAGAAGACCATTCCAGAAGGTTCAGGGAGTCATAGTCCCCTTCATAGGTCCCCTTCTCTTCCAGAAGAATTTGTTGCCCTTCAAGATATCGACTTTGACACCATTTTTGAACAAAGCCTCTTTAGAAAAAAATATGATATCTTTGTGACTGAAACCATTTTAGTTCAACCATCCTGCAACCCCAGACCCCTGAAATACTATCTCCCACTGCAAAACCTCAAACCGCTCACTTTGTGCCAGCTAGTCCCTCATCCTTCTCATTTTCTGCCACCGCCCCACCTATCATCCAAGTTGTTGTCCCACCTCCTCCACCTATCATGGCATCCAGATATTCTCCCTTGGTGTTGGTCGCAACTCTTCATGATATGCCCCAGGGTTATCAAACGAGACTCCCATAGTTCGATGGTACAGGTCCCTTGAACACACAACAACATGTTGATAAAATGAATGACTATTTTGACTTGCAGGAAGTGGATGAAGCTGACATTCAAATGATACTCTTTGCACAGAGTCTGACTGGGGATGTTAAGAAATGGTACAAAGGCTTATGAGCCACTTCAGTGGTCGACCTTATAGCATTTCAAAGAATTTTTCTGGACAGATGGGAGGTAAAGAAAAATCCTCTACAGATCTTGTCAGAATATGAAAAACATCAGAAGGAATCAAGGAGAGACAGTGCAAGACTACTACACCCGCTTCAACAATCTGTACAATGCAATTCAAGTTGATATTAAATCCCCACAAGGCTTGGCACTGATAAAATTCCCTAACTGTTTCGATGCTGATATGTCATATCAATTAAGGGAAAGAAACTCCACCACCCTGGAGGACATGCATAAAAGCACAATAAGTGTAGAGGCCAACCTGTTGGCTAAAGGGGCACAATAGAGAACTGAAAGGAGAGTCACGATTAAAGAGGAACCTTCCACATCTTCTTCCAATGCCAAAATATATTCCTTAGCTAGAGAAATGGAGAGGATGATGGAGAGACTTACTGTAGATGAAAGAAATCCTCCTAGACAAAACCAACCTGCTCCACAAATTCGGAATCCTAACTTCAAAAGAAATCCCCCTCAAATCAGGTAGAGAGATCCTAGGGATCAAAGAGAAAAGAGGGGTCCTGATCAATAGATCAGACCACCCCTATAGGAAAATTATGCCGATGAAGGTTGGGAGGTAATTGAAGAATCAAAAGACACACACATAAACCTCACGAGCATTCATGATAATGAAGCCATTTTCCTTACTCAGGAAGAGCAATATCTTTTCCTTCTTTCTTAAACAAAGCTGAGTGAGGAAGCCGAAAATACCAAGCAGCAGGCATTTGAAAATGCCATTATGGAGGTACACAGGCAGTACAATCGACGAAGTAAAAAGACAGATGAAAATTCCTTAAAAAAGGTAAATGAAATGAAGAAAACAATCGAAACTAAGAAATCTCCTGAGCCTTCTACCAAGAAGATCCCCGAGAAAGGTAATGTTGAAACTCTAGAAAAAAGAAACCCTGCCATTTTACAAAGATCAACGCAGACTGAGGTTTTATCAACCAACCGACCAAGTACTTCTGCCCTGAAAACTATGGTGGAAAGATCAGAATTGCTGAGCCAAAGCAAAACACCTACTCCTTTCAGCCTCGAAGGCAAATTAGCCAAAGTGAAAATTCCCATTCTCCTTTCCGAGTTGATGAGTAAGAACACTTACCGATCATAGGTGATCAAAGCGTTGAGCATTGAACTTGATATAGGCATGAAGGCCTTAACCGTTGGATCGGTGAATCATTCGGACATGGTAAATCTTACCGATGATCAAATTGAACTCCTGTTTGGCCCTGAAGTTGATGGTCAAACTGACACTGCTGTCATCGCTCCTTTTTACATAAGCCTTAACATGCACGACCTGATTCTGCATAATGCTATGTTAGATTCAGGTGCTTCCCATAACCTGATGCCTAAATAAATGATGGAAAAATCGGGACTTGAGGTCACCAGGCCTTACAAGGACTTACACTCTTTTTACTCCAGCAAAGTCAGATGTATTGGATTGATCAATGAATTATGTATCACTCTAGTTCAGATTCCAGCAAAAAACATGGTTATGGATGTTGCGGTCGTGGACATTCCCCCAAAATATGGTATGTTTTTGTCTAGGTCTTGGGGGGCCAAGTTGAAAGGTACTTTGTAGTTGGATATGTCATATTCCACCATCCTAGTATTCAGACAACAAAGAAGACTATACAAAGAGACGCTGATGAAATATATGGTCAACAACCAAGAAAAACCACATAACTATCCTCTGTACTCTATACACTCTGATCTAGATTCCTTCATCCTATATAACGACGACGATACAGGAGAACAAATCACTCAGTTGGAAGAAGATAAATTTGACCCGAACGAAGGCCAAGAAATCATTGAGGCAAAAGGGAAGAAACTTGTAATAAGTGAGGAATTGCCAGTATATTTTTGGAGAATGGACTTCGATGGAGCTGTAAGCAAAGAAGGAGATGGAGTAGGAGTTTGGTTTCACAATTCCAGGTATTCGGAAAACCATTCTTACAAATTGAATTTTCAATGCACTAACAACATAGCAGAGTATGAAGCTTTGATGTTCGGTCTGAAACTACTAAAGAAGGTTGGTGCCAAACAAATCATGGTAAGAGGCGATTCTAAATTAATTATCAAACAAATTAAAGGTGAGTATGCAACAAAACATCCCAGGATAAGAGCTTATAGAAATGCTATTTTGGATGCCCTTAAATGTTTCATTGAAGTTGATTTGTAGGTGATGCCCAGGGGACAATATATTTTAGTAGATGGGTTAGCTACGTCAGTAGATACATGAAAGATACCTTTTCGTTCCACTCACCCATACACGGTGGAGGTGAAGTGAAGACCGATTGTCTTGGACAACATCAGATACTGGCAGGTATTTGGGAACGATGATCAAATTGAATATTTTCTACAATGTAAAAATGATTTCGAGTGTACAAACATAGACTTAGAAAATAATGATGAAAATGTGGATAAATCTATTTTTGGAAATGATAGTGTAAATAAAATAGATTCCGGAGAGTTAGGTGAAGATGATATAGAGTCTGATGTTTTTCATTTAAAGATTAATGTTTTTCCTAGAGGTTTAGTTCTGTTAGAAGACTTATTTGATTTTAATGATGTAGCTAAGAAACCTAAAATTGAAGCCGGTGGTAATGAGGTTGAAGACTGTAACATAGGGACAGAAGAGAAACCCAGGATAGTAAAACCTTCCAAATCCTTACCTCCTGAGTAGAAACTCAAATACATTGAACTTTTCAAGGAATACACGGATGTGTTTTCTTGGGGATATGAATATTTAAAATCTTACGACATGAGCATCATACAACATAGGATCCCGATAAAAAAAGATCAAAAACCTTTCAGACAGAAACTTAGGAGAATCAATCCCAAGTTACTTCCCCTGATAGAAAAAGAAATAAAAAATATGTATGATGTTAAAATCATAGTTCCCTTATGATTTTCCAAATGGGTTTCAAATATGGTCCCAACCCAAAAGAAAACTGGGGAAATCAGGCTTTGCATTGATTTCCAAAATCCGAACAAGATCTCCCTAAAAGAAAACTACCCATTGCCAAAAATGGACCACATATTACAAAAGGTGGTTGGATCTAGGCGAATCTCCTTACTGGATGGTTTCTCAGGCTATAACTAGGTTCTCGTTCACCTAGATAACCAAGAGAAAACAACCTTCATGACACCTTGGGGCACTTTCATGTACGTGAAAATGCCTTTCTAGTTGATGAATGTTGGGGCCACTTTTCAAATAGCGATGGACATCGATTTTATAGAAGAACGTGGCATATTTATTTTCATTTATCTGGATGAAGTAACTATTTATTCCCAATCTGATGACGAGCACTTACGACATCTCAGACGAGTGTTTGAGAAATGTAGGAAATTTGGGATTTCTCTGAATCCTAAGAAAAGCCTTTTCAGATTAAAGGTAAACTATTGGGTCACATAATCTCTGAGGATGAAATTAAGATAGATCCCAGCAGAATAGAAGCCATTCAGAAACTGGAACACCCAAGGAATATCAAAGAGTTACAATATTTCATTGGAAAAATAAACTTTCTGATAAGATTCATTCCTAACCTGGCTGAGCTTCTCAGGAACATCACCAACATGTTAAAAAAGGACACAAAAATAAAATGGGACTTTGAATCCAAGAAGTCTTTTGAACAAGTTAAGCATGCACTCACATAGGCTCTAGTCTTGATCAGTCCCGACTTCACCAAGGATTTTTACCTTTTCTCTTTCGCTTCTGAACATACCATTGCAACAGTATTACTACAGAAAAACAACGAAGGGTATGAACAACCCATATTCTTTTTCAGTAAATCTTTCAGAGATGTTGCTTTGAATTATAAAATAATGGAGAAACAAATTTTGTCCCTGGTAAAAGCCATAAAGTATTTTAGAGTATATATTTTTCATTCCCACACCATCGCATACGTTCTAAATGAAGTAGTAAAGGACATTTTAACCCAGGACAATGCAGATGGTAGAAGATGAAAATGGATTTCTATCATTCTAGAGTTGACATAGAGATTAAGCCTACTAAACTGATTAAAGATCAAGGTCTAGAAAAGTTAATGGATGAATCCAATTTCCATGCTCTTGATATTAATTTCTTAGTTGCAGTAGATGAACAGGGAGAGTAGGAGACTTCAGGCATGAAAAAGGTATTTCTCAACTCTCCATGGTACGCAGACCTGATATTTATTTTGCATAACTTACAAGCTCCCCCTGGTTTGACCAAAACTAAATTTAGGTTTTTTAAATTGAAATCATTAAAATTTTTCATTCTAGAAGGCAATCTATATTGGAAGGATCCTGGAGGTATTTTGTTGAATTGTTTGTTAAAGGATGAAGCTGACAAAGTATTGCAGGATTTTCATGCAGGAGACTATGGTGTTCATCGAAGATGGAAGGCCACAACTAATAAAATTCTTAGAGCTGGGTTCTATTGGCCTACACTATTTGTTGATGTGCATCAGAAAGTGACTTCATTTCATAAATGTCAGGTGTTTGAGGGAAAAATGAAGCTCCTTCCTTTTCCCTTGAAACCAATCTTCGTTGAAGCTTCTTTCCAGCAATGGGGATTAGAATTTATCGGAGAAATACATCCTCCCTCTTCAGGCCAACACAGGTGGATCTTACTGCTACGAACTATTTCACAAAATGGATCGAAGTTGTACCAAGCAGGCAAGCTACTGATTCTGTCATTATTAAATTTCTAGAAAATAATATCTTGTCTCATTTTGGGTGTCCTAGAAAGATTATAACTGACAATGTAGCTTCTTTTTGATCCAAGAAGCTCATAGATTTTTTCAACCAGTACCATATTGGTTTTGGGCATTCCACAACTTATTACCCTCGGGGAAATGGGCTGGCAGAGTCATCCAATAAAACCCTGGTGAACATTACTAAGAAGACGTTGAAAGAAAACAAAAAGTCATGGCATAAAAAGCTAGTTTTCGCACTGTGGGCCGATAGACTGACCACCAAGAGGTCAATTGGTATTTCCTCATATCAGCTGGTCTATGGCACTAAAGTAGTTTTTCCTACCTCCTTAGGGGTTCCTGTCATGAAACTATTGCAAGATATGCAAGTCGAGCCAAACGACTCCCAAAGAAGGATAAACCAGATGATCCACTTGCAATAGTCTAGAGAAGAAGTATACAAAAAAACTCATGTTTTCTAGGAGAGCATAAAAAAGATCTTTGATAAAAGAACTAAAGAAGATGACTTTGAGCTTGGTGACCTGGTTCTGAGATGGGATGCCTGAAATGAAGAAAAGGGGAAGCATGGAAAATTTGACAGTTTATGGAAGGGACCTTACATAATTCACACATTCAGAGGGTATAATGCTTTCATGCCCAACAACAGTGATGGGACCAATATGCCAGGAGAACCTATGAATGGCAGAATGCTGAAGCACTATTCATCTCCTCAGTAGGGACCTTCAGTCACACCTTTCCATTGTACAAATCATTTCATTTTGCTTACAAGTTTTGAGTGAATAACTTTGATCAGATGGTTGAAGCCTGTAGAGAAGGCCCTAAGCCACTGAACATTATCATCAAATTTTCAAAAATAAAAAAAATCAAAAAACAAAGGCTACTGTGAAGATTTTTTTTTTCCAGAACATTAGGAAACAAGATTCTTGGCACTTCGCAAGGAGAGTACCATCCCCAGGTGGAGCCGCTGTTATAACCCTATAATCTATAGGATCAACTGGTGACTGAAATATTATCACTTTAGTGTCTTGTTTGTCAAATGATTTTCCATTCTGCAAATAATTTGAGAAAAAAGAAAAAGAAAAGAAAAGAAAGAAAAAAGAAAAAGAATAAAAGAGGGCATAAAATAAATTGGATAGAGCCCCATGCAATAAAAAAGATTTGGTCCATACAGTTTAAGCATGGCCAAGCCCTTTAAATTGATGTTGATAGGAGTAGTGAATAAGCTTGGCTAAACTGTTTAATCTTAGCCAAGCGAATTAGGTTAGCTAGTGAATAAATTTGACCAAATTGCCTAATCTTCGTCAAATAACCCTAGGGTAGAGTATTTTATTAGTCCAACAGTTTAGTTTGGGATAAATGTCATAGGTAATTAGGTTAGAACATAGGGTAGTTTTCTTTATCTTAATAAAATAGGCATGATGATCGATGCTGAACCATATCATTGATGTTTTAAAATTTTTATGTCTAACCCCCATGGTGATAAAAACAAAGAAATCTTGGGCGAATCCACATAATGCACTTATCCTAAGTTTTGGAACAAATATGACTTTGCACTCACAGAGTAAAGACAATGCATAGATGAACGAATGAAGAGCGGACACACAGATCTACGGTTGACAAGTCTTTCCCTTTGTCAGTCCATTCCCCATGTTCACCTGTTACAAGTACCTTCACCATGGTCCTTTCCCCAATCAACACCCGACACGTCACCCAGTCGTATTCTTCATTCATTGTTACCTGCCATCTCACGCTCTAACAGACCCGTTGGCCATTTATTACTGGCTAACTTATCCGCTAGCCTGCTGACTTGTCTCTCACACCCCATGGGTATCTGTTTCCTTAAAACTACCGTTTTCCCTTCATTCCCCCACTGCTTACTATTTCATCTCACCAGAGAATGTTTTTCTCGGCACACCAAAGCATAGTTTTCCCCCATTTTCTCTTCGTTTCAGTCAACCATCCAAAACCACAGTCATCCCCACTAACGTTTTTATGACTTGCAGGTATTTTCATAGTAATGTTGCCAAAATCAAAGAAATCAGAAGTTGAGGAAAATCCTTTCCTCCCGCCTCCTATCGACCTCGACATGATCCATTTGGCCGACAAGGATCATTTAATCGCAGACACCAGGTGTGAATTTTACTTCCCAAACTTGCAGTCATGGCTCAAAGAGGTTTTCTTAGATCAAAGTGATGAAATTGGGCTCTTGGAGTCCAACCTTCCTCTGTATGTTTTCCGCCAGGTTCACCATTTCCCTGAATTCGCCCTTACATGCCAGTTTCATTACCTCCCCGACTAGAGAGCCATAGTTTCTTCATCAGGAGAAAAATTGTTCTTCATTACACCAGAAGCCATTGGACAGATGATGAAGATACCCAAATCTGAATCCACATCCCCTTTCAATATCGAAGTCGTCACAGAGTTGTACTAGAAACTATCATTCCCTCAGAGAGCCCAGATTTTTTATCTTTTCCTCCCTTAGGCTGCTCATCTCCCCAAGACAAATCCTCCATACTCTTCCTCCCTGTTCTTAGTAAAGGGAAACCAAATCATTTCATTGCTCTCTATTCTGATGGGTTATTTTTTTTACCAATGGGTGGATGAACCCATATTGGGTTTTCTGTCCATTTTCTCCACAGAAGAAAAACCCACCATGCAGTTCGATTACAAAACTTTCCTGGCGGATATTATTCATGAGTAGTTCTTAAATTTCACCTTAGAATCCATGTTCTGGTACCCCTCAATATTGGATTACATGTTCACTTTCTTTCAAGAAGATAGGTTCTACTTTTCAATGCAGAAAATGGACGTGGATGGGAGGCCACAGGCGGTAACAGCTTGGAATTCACTACTCAAACAAAATTTGACAGAGTTAAGTTTCAAACATTTTATCGAGCAGTTCTACCATCCTGTGGTGAGCATGCTTAGTGGCATACCTGGACCAAGAATAAATGAGGAGATTCAAAGGATTTTACATCTCTCAGACCTTGCAAAGACTAGAGACTAGTATCTTTACCAAAATCACACTGAGATCAGAGTATATGGATGGGAGTTGGATCCATACAAATTCCCAAAGTATCTACCTATGAGGATATTTTCCCTGGAGTATATAAGGCAAATGATTAACTCATATGACATACATTTTGTGTCTCTGAAAAAGAAACAACAACTTAGAATTAAAGGGCAAATAGGGTCTTTCATCTGTAATAGCCGAGGCACTGGGGAGGAAGCAGACAGAATGTTGAAAGAAATGAAGTTTCATATTAGTTTTCTATGGTAATATGATCCATGCAGGATCATTTCTGAAATAAGGGTTAAAAATAAAAATATTCCATATGTTCATACACCCAAGCCCGAGATAGAGAAATTCACAAATCAAACAGAATGGGAGTTGAACACTCTAGTAGAGATAGAACAAGAGGACCATTCGGTCACCATATCACAGACAACTACACCACAGGTTCCTAAAGAGAAAAGATCTAGGAAGGATACTTCACCTTTCATCATAGAAGTCTCGGCTGAAGATTTCCAATTACACACCAAAAGGCCAAAAGCCAGTCACACACCTAACACGGCTGGTGAAAAGGGAATCCAATCCACTGAAACTATGAAAGATGATCGGTCACTTCTTAGCACAAGCAGCAAGAAAATCATGTCTAAAGTCTTTCTTAAGAAGCCCACGAATACTCCACCAGTCGACTAGACGAGCAAAGTAGGACCAAAATTGAGTGTTTTTAAGAAGTATGACTTGATTAAAAAGAAAAATCAAACACTGACCAGCAGTACGTATGCTCAGTTTTGGAAACAGACTTCAACTACAGAGCACATAATGTTGTCTACATTTGATACAGATAAGGGTAGAATGCACATGTCTTTCCGGCAGGCACAAGTGTCAGACCCGAAAGCCATCACTGATTACAAAAGAAAAACATTCGAGTTTCATACTAGAGATGTGCATCCCACTGATCAGATGGATCTGCACAGAAAAAAATGAAGAAATGGTTTTCTCCACATTGGCAAAGGATTCTACTATGGATCCTAAATTACAGGTATCTCTGAGCAATGTTCAGACACAGCTGAAATTAGAAAAGATATCATCCTTTGCAAAAGATAATAGAATTAAGACATTGGAAGAATTGGTCCTCAAGATCGGATATGACCCCTCGAATGTGAAAGCAGTTGAGGAGATGTTAAAAAAGAAAAATGTTGATATAGCATCTCTAAGGAAACAGTTGAAACTTCCACTAATGGAAGATGCACAGGCAAAGGAGATAGCCGAGATAGAAGGTAAAAATGATGAGATTCTCAAGTTGATGATGGAGCAAAATGCACAATTGAAAGAGATGGAAACAGAACTAGAATGGTTATTGAAAGAGAAGGAACAATCAAATCCCATGGAAGTCATTCCATTGAGCACAGTTCCACTCATAGGAGTAAGCATAGCATCTGTAGCAGAGATTCCCTCAGTAGCTCCACTGACAGCTCTGGAGAAGATAATAGAACTGGCAAAATGCATGGAAGAGATGAATTTGCAAGAGACAGAGATTAGCATACTTAAAAAGGAGGTTGAGAACCTTCAGGAACTCAAGTATTCTTACCAAACTAGATACTCCAAGGAAAAACAAACATCATACAAGCTCAAACAGGAATTACAACAGCTTCAAAAGAAAACAGTGGCAGGCAAAACACTTGCTGAGGTCAAGGAAAGTGTCTGGATGGATATCACCAAGTCTGTGAATCAAATTTGGCCTATGGTACAAATCATGTTCGAGAAAAATGAACTAGTGCAAAGAAGCAAGGAGGCTATTGAGAAAATAAGAGCAAAACTAGGAGAGATGCCCACAGAAGCCACTAAGATCATTAAATTCCTAAATTCAAAAACCAGAGAAGAGTTAGAGGATTTGAAAATTGAAGATAGGACAGAAACTATCCTCGAGGTCAAAAGGGTCCTAACCAAAAGAGGATTGATGCTACAGTTGGAGGAAAAATTCCAGACTATGGACATCGGAGTACAAATATTTTTCAGCAAAATTGAAGCTCTGCATAACAAAGGCCTCCCTGGCTTAAGGGTCATAAATGATAAGTTGATGACACTGTCTGATTATAAAAAGAAATTAGCCACCGTGGCTAAAGATAGTTCAAAATTCTCTGGAATCCAGGGCAGTATCACATGCAAGGCGTTCTTAGAAGCTTTACAGTCAGACATCAACATACAACATGAGATCTGGTACATTTTCATCGTGAAACCAACGTTTTCCATGTATACAGAGATGGATGAAGTATACTGAAGACTAATCAAAGTTGGCGTTCCCAGACACCTTCGATGGGAAGAGCTTTACAATCTGATTGAATAGGAGATGAGGTGTCTAAAGCCTAGTTAGCTATCCAGTCAAACGAGGTCGTGCAGAGGCCCCACCAATAGTTTACTCGATAAATCAGCATGAAGTTTCAACAAATCATCAAACAATTAATGATTTTTTGTATTTTGTTGAGTTAGTTAGCTAAATTTAGAACTGCCATGTCCTGATCTTTAATGATAGGATCATATGTAATTTTTTGTTATAAATACTTCAAACTTTGAAGTACCAAGGGTTGATATTTATGCCCTGTAAGCCAGAAAGATTGTAATTTTTATCAAGAGATCTTCCAGTAATATAAATAGACATTTCACAGGATTCTGGTGTGTTATTCATTGGTGATGTTTTATTTTCTATGCTAAATGTTTCTTCTCTCTCAATTGTCATATTGTTTTCTAATCTAATCCTTTAAAGTAGTGTATGTTGCAGGATTTATCTTTCTATACCCTGTTTCCGGCTTTGAAAGATCTTAATGTTTATTTTTCTGATATTACAGTGAAGAAATTCTTAAATGCTTCTTTACTTTAAACCAAGAGTACTTATGCTCAGTTTTGGAAACACACTTCAACTGCACAACACATACTATTGTCTGCATTTGATACAGAGAAGGGTAGAATGCACATGGCTTTCATTCAGGCACAGGTGCTAGACCTGAAATCCATCACTGATTACAAAAGAGAAACATTCAAGTTTCATACTAGATATGTGCATCCCGCTGATCAGATGGATCTGCATAGGCAAACTGGAGAAATGGTTTTCTCCACATTGGAAAAGGCTTCTACTGCGGCTGCTAAATTACAGGTATCTCTGAGCAATGTTCAGACACAACTGAAATTAGAAAATATATTATCCTTTGCAAAAGATAATAGAATTAATACATTGGAAGAATTGGTCCTCAAGATCGGGTATGACCCCTCGAATGTGAAAGCAGTTGAGGAGATGTTAAAAAGGAAAAATTCCTATATAGCATCTCTGAGGAAAGAGTTGAAACTACCACCAATGGAAGATGCACATGTAAAGGAGATAGCCGAGACAGAAGGTGAAAAGGATGAGTTTCTCAAGTTGATCATGGAGCAGAATGCACAGTTGAAAGAGATGGAAGAAGAACTGGAAAGGTTATTGAAAGAGAAGGAATAATCAAAGCCAATGGAATTCATTCCATTGAGCGCATTTCCACTCACAGGAGTAAGCACAACATCTGCAGCCGATATTCCCTCAGTAACTCCACTAACATCTCTGGAGAAGATAGTAGAATTGACAAAATCCATGGAAGAGATGAATTTGCAAGAGACAGATATTAGCAGACTTAAAAAGGAGGTTGAGAACCTTTAGGAACTCAAGTCTTCTTACCAAACCAGCTACTCCAAGGAAAAACAAACATTAGACAAGCTCAAACAGGAATTACAACAGCTTCAAAAGAAAATAGTGGTAGGCAAAACACTTGCCGAGGTCAAGGAAAGTGTCTGGATGGATATCACCAAGTCTATGAATTAAATTTGGCCTATGGTACAAATCAATTTCGAGAAAAATGAACTAGTGCAAAGAAGCAAGGAGGCTATTGAGAAAATAAGAGCAGAACTAGGAGAGATGCCCACATAAGCCACTAAGATCAGTAAATTTCTGAATTCAAAAACCATAGAAGAGTTAGAGGATTTGAAAATTGAATATAGGACAGAAACTCTCCTTTAGTTCAAAAGGGTACAAACCAAAAGAGGATTGATGCTATAGCTGGAGGCAAAATTCCATACTATGGACATAGGAGTACAAAGATTTTTCAGCAAAATTGAACCTTTGTATAACAAAGGCCTCCCTGGCTTAAGGGCCATAAATGATAAGTTGATGACATTGTCTGACTATAAAAAGAAATTAGCCACCATGGCTAAAGATAGTTCAAAATTCTTGGGAATCTAGGGCAGTATCATAGGCAAGGCGTTCTTAGAAGATTTACAGTTAGACATCAGCATACAACATGAGATCCGATACATTTTCATCATCAAGCCAACTTTTTCCAAGTATACAGAGATGGATGAAGTATACTGAAGACTACTCAAAGTCGACGTTCCTAGTCACATTCGATGGGAAGAGCTTTGCAATATGATCGAATATGAGATAAGGTGTCTAAATCCTAGTCAACTATCTAGTCAGATGAGGTTGTGTAGAGGCCTCACCAACGGTTTACCCTAGAAATCAACATGAAGTTTCAACACATCATCAAACAGTTCTTGAATTTTTGTATTTTGTTGAGTTAGTTAGCTAAATTTAGAACTTCCACGTCCTGATCTTTAATGACAGGATCATATGTAATTATTGATTATAAATACTTCAATCTTTGAAGTACCAAGGGTTGATCTTTACGCCCTGTAAGCCAGAAAGACTGTAATTTTTATCAAGAGATCTTCCAATAATATAAAGAGACGTTTCACAAGATTCTCGTGTGTTATTCATTGGTGATGTTTTCTTTTCTATGTTAAATGTTTTTTCTCTCTCAGTTGTAATATTGTTTTCTAATCTAATCTTTTAAAGTAGCACATGTTGCAGGATTTATCTTTGTATACCCTGTTTCTGGCTTTGAAAGATCTTAATGTTTATCTTTTTGATATTACAGTGAAGAAATTCTTAAATGCTTATTTACTTTAATTGATATTCTCATCTTTTCTATTATTCATCATTTTACTGCTAAAGAATCCAATGAATGCATTATCTTTCCCTGTGAAAATAATATTTTAGTTTCTATTTAGATTTCTATCTTTATAATACAGACCCCATAGCCCAATGGAGGTGTAAAACCCTTTCAACCAACTTAACAAAAACAACAACAAATCATTCAATCTTATTTTATTTAACTAGCCTAATATCTTAAAGTTAAAACATAGCTAAATCATACAAAGAGATCCCTCTCTGAAGCTGGTAGGGCTAGATTCCAATTTCGAAGTGGTTGGATAAAGTTACCTGTTGTAAATTTATTCTACTCTGACAACCTCTGGGAATTTACAGAGCGTTAACATTCCTGAAAGGATTTTACTAATGTAGTAAATCACATGCTCATGGGTGTCATCCCCTATTTGGACGAGCACTCTTGCTATTGAAATGGCTGAGGCTAATATGTAGAGGAGATAATCGTGGTTATAGCCAGGTGGAATAACCAATGGGGCATTGGAGAGAGCTTCTTTGAGATCATCAAAAGCAGTTTGTGCATGTTTATCCCATTGAAATGGTATGTCATGACGAAGTAAGCAAAGGAAGACATGTGCACAAGTAGCATAATCTAGGACAAAGCGTTGTATAAAGTTGGCTTTTCCTTGAAGGATCTGTAGTTGGCGTAAATTCCGTGGGGGTGGAATTTATGTGATGGCTTGGACTTTGAGGGGGTCCATAGTAATGACACATTGGGAAACTATGAACATAAGAAGGCGCCTAGTAGTGACATAAAATATTCACTTGAGGGGGTTCAAGTGGATATTGTATTGATGACACCTGTGGAAGATGATTCATAGATTATCGAGATGTTGAGTGTGTTTCTTAGACCGAGCAGTGAGGTCATCTAAGTATGCAAGGATGATATGAGCTAGATCATGAAAAACGTATGTCATGGCCCATTGAAAAGTGGCGCCAACATTCTTGAGGATGAATGTCATGACACGATACGCAAAGGTGCCCCAAGGGGTCGTGAATGCGGTTTTGTACTGATCGACAGGGTGAATTTGGATTTGGTTGTAACCAAAGAAACCTTCCATGAAGGACAAAGCCTCATGATTTGTGCAATCATCGATTATTTGGTCGATGAAGGGTGTTGGAAAGTTCTCTTTGGGACAGGCGTGATTGAAGTTGTGGAAGTCCGTACAGACACAAATAGTTCCTTGTTTTTTGTTAATAGGGACAAGGTTGGAGACCCATGACGTATAGGCTATGGGGTAAATGAACCCTCCAGGCTTTGATGGTCGTTGCTTTGGATGGGTGTAGCGGTCGCTGTTTTTGGCAGACGAGTGTGATATCAGGTGAGGTGTCTATGCGATGTTCGACAATAGAGGGAAAAAGACCAGGCATCTCTGTGTATAACCAGGCGAAAATGTCCTGGTATTCCTAGAAGAGGGATTTGTAGGCGGTGATTTCTTTAGGAGAACATGCAGTGACAATGATGATTTCCTCGATAATTCTAGATTTGATGGAAATATCTATTTTGATGGTTGGGGATATATTGGCCATATTTCCTTCCTCGAAAGCATCGGGGGCAGGGATAGGGTTATTGAACTAATTTATATGCCATGATGGGAGAGAATATTTGGTTTCAACTGCGTATATGGGGTGTTGGTTAGGAGGCATAAAGGCTTCCTGTCAAATAAAGAGTTCTCTGTGGTGGAGCGCGTCCCATGGGAAATCAGGGGTAGTTAAATCCTAGAGGATATCTTCATCACAATGGAACTAGCATGAATATAGGGGATTGAGAGGAGTGACCTCGTTGACTGTCACTGTGGTGTTGTCTCCTTATGATAAATACATAGGGGGATTGATGGAGGGGGATTGTGATGGTTTGATCGACATAAAACCAAATATCCAGATATTGTGGGTTAAAAATGGTAGTCAGGCATAAAAGTTTCATGGGGAAATGAATTGGAGAATTGGGGGGATTTGGGGGTAACTCCTCATATAAATCATCTAGGAACCATGGGGGAGAAGGGAGTGCCTCAGGTTCTGGTGGGAATATATGAACCATATCAATTGATGGGGTAAGGGTATTTATCAGTTCTGTTGGAGGAGGGGGGGTATGATTTTGAATAGGGGATAGTTGACGACGCCTGTATTCAATGATCATAGGACATTGATATGTGAAATGATCAAGTGATTCACATAGAGAGCAATGAAATCTCATGTGTTCGTTGACTGAGGTTGTGGCATAATGGATGTCGGTGACAGGAGTTGGGGTGGGTGTTTTTTGAAAGCTCTGGTGTAACACCCTGTTTCCCCCAGTTTGTAAAAATAACAGGACTAGCCAAGAACTATGGAAAACTCATAAATATGAATATGTGATGTAAATGGACCTTGAGGAAAAGGTCAACGAATGTGAATAACATTATAAATTTTATTGCAGGACTGCTAAGAGGGGATGTGCATAAAAAGAGACCACGATGGCGGTGGAAGGCACCTAGAAATGTGGCGTTAACTTCCACCGAGAATTAACACCGTATTTGGACTCCACTGGCCTGGAGAACCAAAAGTGGCTCGCTGGCCCCGAATTTAATGTCTCACAGGCTGGTAGGCAGATGGATTAATGAGGGATGGGATGGTGAACCACCCATCCGTAGAGTCGTCAGGCCTGACCAGACGCGAGGGTAATCGCGCCACATGCAACCTCGCAAGAGGATAAGGTGTAAGGTAGAAGTGATTGGGGGGGGGGGCAGACGTGAGGGGAACTCTGGAATTATGCAAAGTGAGTGATAAGCAGAGAGGAAGGATTGAAACGTTTGCTCCTGGTCACTAGCAGACAGAGAGATGCAGTCTCACAACATCGTGGTCTCAGCTCGGGGGTGGCTAGTGGTAAATCCGCTGGGAGTCGCTACGCCTACGGTTGGGTGGAAACGAGCACCCCTCTCAGCAGTTGCACTCACTTTTGGTGTTACTCCTGATAAGTGTTTTACATATTGTATCTAAAATTCATATACTGACATATATTCTCATAGAACTGTGAAATTGTGAACGATTATAGTATAAGAATGTCTGTGTAGTGTTTTGATAAGAAATAATAGATATATGCTTGTAACAGAAAGACCACACATGGCTTATGTGGATAAATGAATTTAATTATGCATGAGTTGAACCAAGTCAAACTTCCAGTCCATCCTCAGGAATTCATTTCCCCTTGTCTGTCTCCCAGAATGCCTCAAAATAGATCTCTTCACAGAGATTTTCCTCCTTGAAAAGGTTTATCAAGAGCCTAGAAAAGGGACTTGAAGTGCAAGTCTTAACAACCCTGTATGACGAGGAACGACCCTCTTAAAATCCTGGACTAGAAGCATAGGGATAAGTATCAATCGACAGATGATATTTCATCGGAAGAACCATGGTCATTCACGACTATTATATTGATGAAAGAAACAAGGGCGTTACATACCTTGCCCCTTTTCCTCTATCTTCGTGAATAGAGAGGAAATCGGGATCGTAGACCCCCAAAGTCCAGGAGAACATCTGGACCGTTTATTTTTCCACATCCATGAAGTAGAGGGGGAGTGTGCGATGGGGGACAGATCTGAACCATTAGATCCTAGCTAGAAAAACCCGACAGTTGTGGGATCTGTTGAGAGATGCATGAGGGTAAAGCCCTCGTGAACAGGAGGTTGAAAGTTCCGACGAGAGGCATTGCCATCGGGATATCGACACTCGTGAAGTTGGGAGTCACGATGACACGAGGTTGGATATTTTCATAGTGAAAATCCAAAAACCAATCTGAGCCGTCCATCATAGGAGGACACGCAGGCAAGATCAGCAGCCCGTCAGCATTTCAGGGATCGAAGGGACAAGTTGCCAGAGTATTTTGGCAACCGAAACTCCAAAATCATGAGAAGCGATCAGGACTGTCCATCTTAGGAGGATGCGTGGTGGAAATCGGAGCATGCGGGAAAATTCCCAAAAGGAAAGTCATCCATCGGAAAATCAAGAATCCCGTGGACAAGAAGCCCATACACTTCGAAATCCCAAAGTCTGGAATCCCGACAAAGTGAAAGGCATCCATTGTAGGGCCAGTGGTCATTATATCAACATATAGGTATTTGGTGGATCACGAATCCTGAGGACGAGTACATCTCGGCCTTGGAAATTCTAAAAAACCGACAGGGGATAAGGCTGCGGTCTTGCGAAATAGTGGTCACGTGGGCTGGGGGTTTATCTAGGAGGGCTAATACGTAAGAGACCATATCGGTGAATTGGCTCATCGGAGATCGAGGATTCAAGAGAACAGGGAACTCTTGACATCAGGAATCACGAAACTCCGAACTCCCAAGTACTGAAACCCCGAAAGGATCCATCCCATTAGATCGAGGGAGGCTTACGGTCGTTGATCTCCCTTTGGAGGGAACTTTGGAGACCTCAAAAGTTTTAGGGATTTGAACAGGAAAGGTAGAAGTCGCGTATCGTGATTCCCTAAACTGCAAAAAGTCGTTAAGCCCTTAGCTGGCTTAAGCACGTGGACACCATATAGGGTCACGTGGACAAGACCCCAAGAGAAAAACGTGCCCCTCGCTAAACCCCGTAGGACTTCGGGGGTGCTGATTGTTGAGAAATCAACGAAAAATACTTATGTGCATAGTGGGTATCTGACAAAGTGTTATCAGAGCATGGTTACAACACTCGGCTTGACTGGGCTCATGCACGAGTCACGCATAAGATGTAATGATCCCAAGCCAAATTCTTTCTTGGAATCACTAACTACTTCTAATTTATTGAGTTTTAAGTGTATACAAGATTCATCAACACATGGAGATCACAATATATTCAAGATGTAGAAGCACAAGCAAAGATCTGACCTTTTTATTACGAGCAATGTAAGATCAATACAATAGATGGCCGATCTGGCATAAACCTCAGATGGCCATACAAGCAATAGATATGAGCTGCTACAAAATGCTCCCGACAATACAAAATGAGCCTCCAAAGGCTGGATATACAATGAAGACTAAATCAAGCAAATCTGAGTCGTACTAATGCTCAACCTCCAAGCTGGAAAGTGCCACATCCTGCTAGAATGCTGAAGCCATGAATAATTCTGCCCTGCTACCAAAAGTGTCCAATCATCCCAAGAAATATGCCAAATGATAGATCGGGCAACTGCAAGGAAAACCCAGATGTCCAAATTCCCAAATCCACTCTCGAACTCCGTAGATCTGAATTCTCCA
>ML776590.1:484695-503652 GCA_009831015.1 Picea engelmannii | reverse complement strand
TGACTTCTTTCAGAAGAAAATACATTACTTGGGACATGTTCTGTCCGAGGAAGGGGTAGTAGTAGATCCTGACAAGATCAGGTCTATCATGGAATGGCCTACCCCAAAGGATGTCTCAGACATCAGATCCTTTATGGGATTGGAGGGATACTATAGGATATTTATTAAAGGATTCTCCAATATTGGTTGTCCAATCACTGCCCTCCAGAAGAAGGGGACAAAATTCCTGTGGACACAACAATGTGAAGAAAGATTTCAAATCTTGAAACACCTACTAACCCATGCACCCATGTTGAAAATTGCTAACCCAGAAGCTGACTTCCTTGTGTGCATAGATTCCTACAAGGAAGGGCTCGGAGGAGTCCTTATGCAGTAAGGAAAGGTGATCTGCTATGAATCCCTAAAATTGAATGAACATGAGGTCAACTATGTGACTCATGATCTAGAACTGGCTACCATAGTGCATGCCTTAAAAATGTGGAGGCATTACCTCTTGGGAAGAAAATTTGTACTTATGAGAGATCACTGTGGATTACGGTATTTGTTCGACCAACTAAAGATCAATTCTAGACAAGCTATATGGATGGCCCTCCTTAGCAAATTTGATTTTGAAATCAAACACATCAAAGGGAAGGAAAATAGGGTGGTCGATGCCCTTAGCAGAAGCATGAAAACAATTCACCTGGCAGTGGTGAGTACCTGCGAGACAAATGTCAAGAACAGAGTCAGAAATGCACAAGAAACAAATTCCTTTGTTCAGATTGTGACCCTATACCTACAACAAGAACCCGCTGGAGGAAAATATGAAGGCTACCATATGACTAAGGGAGGTCTGCTCACCTACAGAGATATAATGTACATCCCAAATCGTGACAACTTGAAGAGGTTCATCATGGATGAAATACATAAAAGACCATACACTGGTCACCCAGGATACCAGAAAATGATCACAACCACCCAGAAACAATTTTATTGGCCTGGATTGAAGAAGGACTTAGCCAAATATCTGGCCCAATGCATAGAATGCCAACAGGTTAAAGCAGAACATCAACACCCAGTAGGACTATTACACCCTTTACCCATTCCAGAATGGAAATGGGAAAACATCTCCATGGATTTTATCACTGGATTACCAACTTCAACCAAACAGAACGATGCCATTATGGTGGTGGTGGATAAACTGAGCAAGTCTACACATCTCATCCCCGTCAAATCGAACTGTAAGGCAATAGATATCGCCCAGGTATTCATGAAAGAGGTGTTCTGACTGCACGTTATGCCGAAAGAGATACTATCTGACAGAGACACAAAATTTACTTCAAATTTTTGGAAATCACTGATGGCGGGATTGGAGACCAAATTGTTTTTCAGCACCGCCTACCACCCTCAAACCGACGGACAGACAAAAAGAGTGAATCATATATTAGAGGATATGTTAAGGGATCATGTAATGCATCAACCCAGGAAATGGGAAGACTACCTGCCATTGGTATAATTTGCCTACAACAATGGCTACCAAGCATCCTTAAAGATGAGTCCCTTCGAGGTCCTCTACAGTAGACTGTGTAATACTCCAATCAGCTGGAGTAATCCTGTAAAGAGGGTTTCTTTTGGACCTGACATGCTGAGAGAAATGGAAC
This sequence comes from Picea engelmannii, assembly GCA_009831015.1. Taxonomy (NCBI): domain Eukaryota; kingdom Viridiplantae; phylum Streptophyta; class Pinopsida; order Pinales; family Pinaceae; genus Picea; species Picea engelmannii. Next base: position 502,012 of record ML776590.1, on the reverse strand, counting down.
AACAAGTGACTCAGATAAAACAAAATCTGAAGGTTGCTCAGAACCGACAGAAAAGTTATGTTGATCAAAAGAGAACTCCAAGAGAGTTCAAAATGGGAGACCATGTATATCTCAGAATTAAGCCCAGAAGGAGTTCCCTGAAAATGGGAGCTTGTGCCAAGTTTCCACCCCAGTATTGTGGAACCTTTGAGGTTCCATATAGAGTGGGACCTGTAGCCTATCGTCTAGCACTTCCTCCCACAGTAAAAGCACATAATGTTTTCCATGTTTCATTATTAAAGAAATATGTACATGATGCTAATCATATAATTGACTAGTCTGTGATCCAGGTGGAACTGGAGGGAGAATTTCTACCAGAACCCCAATGCATACTGGACAGAAAGGAAACCTTGCTCCGGAACATAACCATTGCACAGGTCAAGGTGCATTGGAGACATTTTGGCCCAGATGAGGCTACATGGGAAATGGAGGATGCCATGAGACAGACATATCCGATTTTGTTTACTTATGTACATGCAATTCATGTTAGTAGATAAGAACATCGAGGACGATGTTCCTTTTTAAGGGGGAGGGAATTGTAAGACCCTGTTTCCCCCAGTTTGTAAAAATAACAGGACTGGCCAAGAACTATGGAAAACTCATAAATATAAATATGTGATGTAAATGGACCTTGAGAAAAAGGTCAATGAATGTGAATAACATTATAAATTTTATTGCAGGACTGCTAAGAGGGGATGTGCAGAAAAAGAGACCACAATGGCACTGGAAGGCACCTGGAAAGGTGGTGTTAACTTCCATCGAGAATTAACACCGTATTTCGACTCCACTGGACCGGAGAACCAAAAGCGGCTCGCTGGCCCCGAATTTAATGTCTTGCAGGTTGGTAGGAAGATGGCTTAATGAGGGATGGGATGGTGAACCACCCATCCGTAGAGCCATCAAACCTGTCCAAAAGTGAGGGTAATCGCACCACACACAACCCCGCAAGAGGATAAGGCATAAGGTAGAAGCGATTGGGGGGGGGGGAAGACACGAGGGGAACTCTGGCATTATGCAGAGTGAGTGATAGGAAGAGAGGAAGGATTGCAACCTTCTCTCCTGGTCACTGGTAGACAGAGAGACGCAGTCTCACAACATCTTGGTCTCAGCTCAGGGGTGGCTAGTGTTAAATCTGCTGGAAGTCGCTACGCCTACGGTTGGGTGGAAACGAGCACCCCTCTCAGCAGCTGCACTCACTTCTGGTATTACTACTGATAAGTGTTTTACATATTGCATCTTAAATTCATATACTGACATATATGCTCATAGAAATTTGAAATTGTGAACGATTATAGTATAAGAATGTCTGTGCAGTGTTTTGATAAGAAATAATAGATATATGCTTGTAACAGAAAGACCACTCATGGATTATGTTGATAAATGAATTTAATTATGCATGAACTGAACCAAGTCATACTTCCAGTCCATCCTCGAGAATTCGTTTCCCCTTGTCTGTCTCCCAGAATGCCCCGAAATAGATCTCTTCACATAGATTTTCCTCCTTGAAAAGGTTTATCAAGAGCCTAGAAAAAGGACTTGAAGTGCAAGTCTTAACAACCCTGTATGAGGAGGAATGACCCTCTTAAAATCCCGAAGTAGCAGGGCGTTACATACCTTGCCCCTTTTTCCTCTATCTTCATGGATAGTGAGGAAATCGGGATCGTAGACCCCCAAAGTCCAAGAAAACATCTGGACCATTGATTTTTCCACATCCATGATGTAGAGGGGGAGTGCACGATGGGGGACAGATCTGAACAGTTAGATCCTAGCTAGAAAAACTCGACAGTTGTGGGATCTATTCAGAGATGCATGAGGGTTAAGCCCTCGTGAACAGGAGGTTGAAAGTTCCGACGAGAGGCGTTGCCATAGGGATATCGACACTTGTGAAGTCAGGAGTCATGATGACATGAGGTCGGGGATTTTCATAGTGAAAATCCCAAAACCAATCTGAGCCGTCCATCATAGGAGGACATGCGGGCAAGATTGGCAGCTCGTCGACATTTCGGGGATCGAAGGGACAAGTTGTCGGAGTATTTTGGCAACGAAAACTATGAAATCATGAGAAGAGATCAAGACCATCCATCTTAGGAGGACGCGTGGCGGCAATCGGAGCATGCAGTAAAAGTCCCGAAAGGAAAGTAATCCATCGGGAAATCAGGAATCCCGTGGACAAGAAGCCCATACACTTCGGAATCCTAAAGTATGGAATCCCAACAAAGTGAAAAGAATCAATTGTAGGGCCAGTGGTCATTATATCGGCATATCGGGATTCGACGGATCGTGAATCCTGAGGACAAGTACATCTCGGCCTTGGAAAGTCCGAAAACCCGATAGGGGATAAGGCTGTAGTCTTGCGAGATAGTGGTCACGTGGGCCGAGGGTTTAGCTAGGAGGGCTAATACGTAAGAGACCATATCGGTGAATTGGCTCATCGGAGATCGGGGATTCAAGAGAACAGGGAACTCTTGACATCAGGAATACGAAACTACGAACTCCCGAGTACCAAAACCCCGAAAGGATCCATGCCATTAGATCGAGGGAGGCTTACGACCGTCGATCTCCCTTTGGAGGGAACTTTGGAGACCTTGAAAGTTTTGGGGATTTGAATGGGAAAGGTAGAAGTCGCGTATTTCGATTTCCCAAACCGCGAAAAGACGTTAAGCCCTTTGTTGGCTTAAGCGCGTGGACACCATATAGGGTCACGTGGACAAGACCCCAAGAGAGAAACTTGCCCCTGGCTAAACCCCATAGGACTTCGGGGGTGTTGATTGTTGAGAAATCAACGAAAAAGATTGATGTGCATAGTGGGTATCTGACATCTGGCGTACAACTGTTAGTGTCTATTGGAATTGAGGTAACGTTGGACAATGTTGTGTGTAATGGCCATATTCTGAACAGATGGCACATGCGAATTTGGTTCACAGTGCTTTATTACTTGTGTTCTATGAGACAGCGACAATATTGGAGGAAGTGACGAGCGATGGTGGTGCTCGAGGAGAGATGGGCATTTGTTGGTGGGGTGTTTTTATTTCTTGCATAGCGTACAAGGAGGTTGGATGCATGGGGGAAGTGGAGTTGTGGGCTCCTTATTCTTTTGCCTGCCCCCCCCTGTAGTAGGGGGGTTAGTGAGTGGGGGTGTCGGGGATATGGTGGGAGTGAGTATGGGAATTTGCATCGGGAATCCCTTTGTTTGGAAAGGGAAGGATGGTTGAGGAACCATCTCAGGCTTATGTAAATACCAAACTGGGATTGCTAGCACCATATTAGGAAAGGTAAGCGTTGCAGCGACCTGGAAATCTTGTACACATGGTGGGGGTTAAAATAAATGGATTTGGATAATGGCTTGGGGGATTGTTTCCCAAACCGGGATCTATCCCTGGGGAAGATCAGGAATGGGTTGAGATGAATTAGTTCCAGGGGATTCCTGAGGGAGACATTCTATGACTAGTGGGACGTCAGGGATGAAAGAGGCCTCGGTGGGAGGGAAGTTATTTTTAGTTGTCATTCCGTTGGAGGATACGACACATACTTGTGCTGAGGGATGGAGGAGCGATGGTTTTCCGTGGTATGTCCCTAGAAAGGATGGGTCTTTGAAGATTCCAGGGCCCATCTCAATGAGTGGATAGGCATCGGGATTAGTGTGGATAAAAAGGAGGATGTTATCGATGTTGGATGAAGAGTTAGGCTAGTAATGTGATACTTGATTGATGCTAATGATCTTTCCATTATGGGGAAACATCATGGTTCAGAACATAAAAGAGGTGACGACCTTCATAGCATACATGTAGCTATGACCAAACAAGATATTGTAGTCAAGTGGGGCATCGATAACCTCAATGTTGATCATAACGGTTTTGCCCCCGAGCTCTACGAGGACATTTTGGAAGAGTCCTTCCGGGGATGAGGGTCTGCCATCGTAGGCTTTTACGGTAATGGTAGATGGTATGAGTTTGGGGGAACCAAGTTTCTTCCATACAAATTTGGACATGATACAGGTGGATGCACCTTCATCAATGATGCATCGGTGAGCTGTAATGTTTCAAATTTTTAGAGGGATTTGAAAAGAAATAAGAGTGGGGAGGCGAGGTTCTCCGCTATCGAGGTCAAATGTGATGAGTCAGGTACGACAAGGTCGAATTCTCCTAGGGAAGAAAGTAATGACTTCTGCTGGGTGGGACAAGTTTGAAGGACTTCTAAGACTGACATGGCAGCCGAAGATTGTGCCAAGTCATCGACCAAACTGTAATTATGAGCTGCCCTAGCTTGAGGATTGTGGACATTCCTGCACAATGGGATGTGAGGAATATGAAGGGGGGTTTAAGTATTAGGGCAAGGAATTATGAGAGGGTGTTCGGTTGTGACTGGAATTGCTTCCGAGGTGGTGGGAGAAGATTTAGGGGGTGTGCTATACTGACAACTGTGTGATTGTAGAAGGTCTTCTTCCTCACTAGTAAGAAGGATAGTGCGATAGATAGAGGTGCCCGTATTGGGATAATGTCCCAACTGTGGTGGGGTAGGCTGCATGTCTGGTTGGGTATTTATCACCCCTTGGTGTGGGATGGGGTTTTGTAGTACAGCTAGGGGGGGTTGCTGCACATATGGTTGTGGGGCCTACTTAGGTGTAGGCAGTGCTGAGGGACATCGTTCATTCACAAAATATTTCATCCTCTTAAAGTCAGTGATTTAGGGGCAATGGTGAGTATAGTGACCAAACTCACTACAAAGGGCACAAGGGAAGGTGGTCTTAACATTGTTGTTGTTCCTTCCTTGACGTTTGTTGTTGTTTCCCCCTTGGGGGTTTTGATTCCCTTGGTTTTGGTTGCCCCCGACAGACTGGTTCTGTTGGGAATGGTTCTAGTTTCCTCCTGCTCTCGGATTATTATTGTTTTGATTTTTTCCTTTCTTTCGGGTATTGTTCGATTGATGAGGCGGATTTTCCATGTTCAGTTGTTCAAAATTTTGATATTGTTGAATGGGAGAGGGTTGAAAAAAATTAGCCCCAGCGTGTGGTAGTCCTTATGGTGGATCCATAGGTTGTGGGGGGATAGAAAATGGAAAGTACATATTATGTTGAGGTGATGCTCCATAAGGTACATAGGAGGGTGTGGCGCTTTCACTACTGCTTAGGGTATAGGCCGAGGTAGAGGGAGTGCCGACACTTGGTTGGATAGGTGGGTGGTTTAGGGGCTTCGGTGGGAGTCCAATTATGGGTGGAGGCAGGGCAACAAGGTATGGTTGTTGATAAGGGGAAGGAGGATAATAAGGGATTCCTCCATATGCCAACGGATATTGAGGTGCGCCATACATGGGTGTGTTGAAATTACTAAGACAACTGAGAGGGGGGGTGAATCAGTTGTTATTGTGCTTAAACAATTTTAGGTCTATTAAACCATTCCTAATGTTTCTTCAAGTGATCATAAATATTATAAAACATATGTACAACATAAATAATAAGCATCGGTCAGACATAAGATATACACAGAGACATATTTTCACAAGGAAACCCATAAAGGGAGAAAACCTCTTCTTCTTCGAAATGATAGGCAGTCTTTTAAGTTTTGTACATCATCTATGTTTGAGCACAAAATCAAAGTGAGGCTACTACCTCTGTTTTACAAGCTCCAACTTGTTGAGAGCACCAATTCTCTAGTTTCTCTAGCACCAACTAGAAGGAAGCACCAACTCCCTATGTGTTCCAACATTGACTAGATGGAAGTACCTACTTCCACTTATACAAGCACCAACTTGTTTGAGAGCACCAACTCTCTAGTTTCTCTAGAACTCACTAGAAGGAAGCACCAACTCCCTAAGTGTTCCAGCACCAATTGAATGGAAGCACCTACTTCCACTTATACAAGCACCAACTTGCATATAGAAAACTCTGTGTTTTCCCAAGCACCACCCTGTCGCCCTGTTTTCTAGACACAACTAGATGGAAGCTACAACTCCCAATATTCAAGCACCAAAACGAATATCAGAGGACCACAGTCCTTCCTAGCACCACCTTACCTCCCTAATTATACATAATTGATTGACAAAGAAACAATGCAGGTAATTCAATTCTTACCCCTTCTTCATTGTTCTGCAATTCTTCTCTGGTTCAAGAACTGTTCTACAGTTCTTCTCTACTACATGTTATTCTGCTATTCTTCTCTTCTGTTCTGTAGTTTTTCTTTGGTTCAAAAACTGTTCTGCATTTCTTCTCTACTACATGCTATTCTGCTATTCTGCTCTTACTTCTGTCTGTTCGGCGATTGTTACTCATCTCTGAGTTTTATCTCATCCTCTACATTCTTTCATTTTATGCTTCTTACAGTTCATCTCATTGTTTCGGTTAGAATAGCCAAAATTCCTCAATCATTGCATTTCCATTTTATCCTATACCACTTATTCAGTTACACCTTGAATCTCCAAGAAAACACATCAACAACTGAATCACCAACCGTCCAAGAATCATGATTCAATTTTGCTAATTGAATTGTAACTGGTCGATTACTTGTGAGGTGAAATAGTAACCCTTCGATCAAGTTTCAATTAACCAACACCGTTGGATTAAATCCATAGGATTTCCCGTTTAGCTCATATGCCCAGTAGCTGTGACCGAGAGCTAAACAGATTTTGAGTTTCATGATTTCGCATTTTGGCATTCCTGTTATGAAGGGTCTCGACACTCCAAGTTGTGATCACCGAGACTTCGAGATGGAGCTTAGCACCACTATCTTCTTCCCCTCACGTGACCACTAGTGGTGACCATAGGCAGCTCCAAAAGGCGCTTCGTATTTCATAAACTTATGAACTTCATCGAGCCTGATCAATGGTCGAGATCTCCAATGATCCGATGGTCCAAATATCATCGCAATCTAGCATATCGCAATTCCTGTGATGAAGGATCTCAATACTCCAAGTTGTGATCGTCGAGACTCTGAGATGGAGCTTAGCATCGTTAGCTTCTTCCCCTCACATGACCACTGGCGGTGACCACAGGCTATGCCAAAAGGTGCTTCGTATTTCGTGAACTTATGAACTTCATCGAGCCTGATCAACGATTGATATCTCCAATGATCCAACTGTCTAGATCTCATCGTGATCTTGCATATCATGATTCTTGTGATGAAGGGTCTCGATAATACAAGTCATGATCACTGAGACTCCGAGATGGAGCTTAACACCGCTAGCTTCTTCCCTTAAGCCTTCGACAATCTGACCTTGTCTATGACCACGGGCCAGACCTTATCACAATTTCGCATATCGCAAGTTGCAAGGTTAGAGCATTTCCTTCCTTTGACTTTCTATTCAGCAAAAAATTAATCCCTTTCCACATGTCCCTCTTGGATCAATGGTCAAGATCTTATCATAATTTTGCAACTTCACGGGCCTTCGTCATGCCTGATCAACGGTCTACAATCTCGATGATTCGATGCTCAAGTCTTTTCATGATATCGCATATTGCGAGCTCCCACACCATGCTCCGTTGACTCCTCCAATGTGCAAGTTAGCAAAATTTCAATCTCTTTCCATGTGTCCTATGACTCCAACGGTTAGGATTGTTATCACGAGTTTGAACCTCTTTCCTTTGGATTTCCCGATCTACGAAACTCTAAAACGAAACCTTTGTCATGCTTTGACTGTTTTCCTCCTTCTAATCTTACACTGCTAATCTTCCCATTATCTCTATGCTATTGATCGTGTTGATCTTCGCCTAATCGTGATGATCCTCGCCATCCATGACAAAAATGTTGATCTTAGCCATCAATGACAAACATGCATACTCTGCCATTGTCTAAAAACATGCCAACAATCTCCCACTTTGGCATTGATGTCAACCCCTTGAAAAACATCCAACTATACCACTATAACATCCTTGAAATTTCCACCACTGTGGCATCCTTGAAATTTACCACACTTTCTCCCCCTTTGACATCAATGTCAAAGAAGAAACATGCTCCCCCTAAGATGTTGTAGTACATATTCCCCCTGTCAACTATGAGAAACTTAGAAATACAACAGATATTCAATAAGTACTCCTCCTGATTAGGTGAATAGATTAGACAAAAGAAATTATAACCCCCAACTTTTGACGAAGATATCCAAAAGGGGTCGTTGCTAACGTTTTAGTAAAGATATCAACTATCTTCTCTGTGGAAGGAATATAATTTAGTTGAAGGATTATGTCTGTAACTTGTTATCTGAGAAAATGGTATTTTATTGGGATATGTTTAGTATTGGAGTGAAGAATAGGATTCTTGGAGACACTAATGGCACTGGTGTTATCACAGTGAATTGTAATCGGAACAATATAGTTTACCTTCAAATCTTCAAGAGTTTGAATAATCCAAAAAATCTAAGTGTAGCAAGTAGCAGCAACAATGTACTCTTCTTCTGTAGTTGATAAGGAAATAGATCCCTGTGTCTTACTAATCCATGCTACCAACGAGTCACCTAGGAAGAAGGCACCTCCACTGGTACTCTTTCTCTCATCCACACAATTTGCCCAATCTGCATCTGAATAAGCAGTTAATTGAAAATTCTGATTTCTAGGATACCATAGACCATAATTCATTGTTCCCTTCAAGTATTTGAATATCCCTATGAAATCTACCAGATGACTTTGTTTAGGAGAAGACTGATAGTGACCTACCATTCCAACAACTTGCATTATATCAGGATGGGAAGCTGTGATGTACAGAAGACTTCCTATCATTGATCGGTATGTCCTTTGATCAACATCGAGTGACATATCATCTTTACTGAGCTTGCAACCAACCACCATAGGTGTACTAATATGAGAGGAATCCTCCATGTGAAATTTCTTCAACATCTCTTTCAAATATTTTTCTTGAGAGATAAATATTCCTGTAGAACTCTGATTTATTTTTAAACCAAGAAAATATGACAATTCTCCTATCATGGATGTCTCAAACTCTTTTTGCATAGATTTAGCAAACCACTGAACAGATGATTCATTAGTACAACCAAAAATAATATCATCTACATAAACTAGTAAATTATCACCTTCAGACTTAATGTAGAGATTGCTCTCAACAGTACCTTTCTTGAACCCTTTGTCTTGTAAAAATTTGTCCCGTCTATAATACCAAGCTCGTGGTGCTTGTTTCAGTCCATATAAGGCCTTCTTCAACTTGCAAACATAATTAGGATTATCTATCAATGAGAATCCTTCAGGTTGCTCCATATATACTTCTTCCTCTAAATATCCTTTAAGAAACGCTGACTTAACATCCATATGATACACTTTAAAGTTCTTATGGCATGAATATGCAAGGAACATTCTGATGGATTCCAATCTTTCTACTGGTGCAAAGGTTTCATCAAAATATTGACCTTCAACTTGTGGATACCCTTTACAGACCAATCTGGCTTTATTTCTAACAACTTGTCCTTTTTCATTCATTTTATTCTTGAACACCCATTTGGAACCTATTACATTCTTATCTTTGGGTCTAGGTACAAGCTCCCAAGTATTGTTCTTCTCAATCAGATCAAGCTCTTCATTCATAGCTCTACTCCAATCATCATGTTGGCTGGCTTCATAAATTTTTTTAGGTTCGGTGATAGATAAAAAGGCAACATGAGATTGTTCTGAGTCTTTAATCAATTTCCTTCTTGTTTGAACCCCTTTATTTATATCTCTAATTATTTGATTTTCAGGATGATTCTTTCTAACAGTTCTGAAAGGTGAGTTTGTTTCTTTCTGTTGATTTATGTCAGCTTGAGTACTCATATCTTTATCTGATTTAGATTCTTCTCTTCGTGATCCTTGGACCTGTTCATCTTCATCTTCAACTATATCTTATGTGCTTGGTTCAACATAGCTTACATTTATGACCGGGATTTCTTCATGAACTTTTGTGTCTATACAATCAACTAGTTTATGCAACCTCTTATTGTAACATCTATATCCTTTACTGTTTGTAGCATAAACCAAGAAGATACCTTCATCAGCCCTGTCAACATATTTGCCAATATTTTCATCATTTTTCTTGATATAACATTTACTCCCAAAGACTTTAAAATACTTGATTGAAGAAGGTCTTCGAAACCATAGTTCATAAGGAGTCTTGTCACTATGTGGCCTGAGATGAGCTTTGTTAAGGATATGAACAGCTGTATGAATTGCTTCCACCCAAAATGTTTGAGGTATGTTCCTTTCATTCATCATTTATCTTTCCATTTGTTGTATTGATCTATTCTGCCTCTCAACAACTCCATTTTGTTGAGGAGTCCTTGGAATTGTGTACTCTCTTTTGATTCCATGTTCATCACATAAATCTTTGAAGTTCCATAAGCTAAACTCTCCTCCTCTATCAAACCTTACTGCCTTCAATCTTTTTCCTGTTTGATTCTCAGTTAGAACCTTAAACACTTTGAATTTTTCAAATGCTTCAGATTTTTCATTCAAAAAGGCAACCCATGTTAGTCTAGAATAATCATCAATAATCAACACAAAATAATTTTCTTTTCCTGTACCTTATTTTCTTGATGGTCCACATAAATCCATATGTACTAATTGGAGAGGTTTTTCTGTTGAAGGAAAGTTTTTAGATTTGAACTGAGTGCGAGTAAGTTTTCCTATCTGGCAAGGTTTACAAACATAATCATATGGCTTTGATATCTCTGGAAGATCCTTTACTGCCCCATTATTTTTTAGCTTGATTATATGATCAAAATTTAAGTGTCCAAGTCTCCTATGACATAGCCAACTTTCATCATACTTGCTTAGGTAACATTCTTATTTTTATTCTTTTAACACATAGACATTGTTTTCTTCTCTTATCCCTTCTGCAACTAGTTGTCCTGAATTCACAGATTTTATTCTACAATCTTTAGAGGTAAAAACAACTTCACATCCTCAGTCACATAATTGACTGACACTAAGCATATTATGTTTCAGACCTTCTACAAACAACACATCTTGAGATTTCCCTTTTCCATTACTTAAACTTACCATTCCTTTACCTTTTATTTTTTCCGGTGTATCATTTCCAAAAGTTACATTCCTTGATTTCCTTTCACTTAGAGTTAGAAATTTACTTTTGTCTCCAGTAATATGTTTGGAACATCCACTGTCAATATACCAGGGATTCTTTTCTCTTTGGGATGATAACACTAGTCTACACTTGTCATCTTCTTTCTTCTTCCAAATCTTGAATTTTTTAGTAGTAGGATTCGAATCTGGATTAAAATTCCTTAAGCAACAATCTACAACTTTATGTCCATAGTTATGATAGATGTAACATTCTGGTTCACTAAATAACAGATCATAATGATTGTTATGCTCATAACTATTTTTATGCTTAACCTACATCCTTTTCCTCGCCATCACATGATTTATAGTCCGAGATTGTTTGTTGTTTGGTTGTCTCGATATTTGTTGTGGAAGATGGTTATTTGTTGAATATCTTGATTGTTCATATCTAAATCTTAAAGAACAGTCTATAGCTTTGTGACCAAAATTAGAGTAGAAAAAACAATAACCATAGAAAAAACCTTTGTACCTTGAAAAAGTTTGTCTTCTTTGAGAAGGTCGATTTATTTCATGCTAATAATCTCTATGATCTACAAATTTGGTTCTGGTACTTTTTCTTTCATTCCTTCTTGGTGGTTGATTCTCTTTCTTTGTTTCTACAGAGTGACTGTTGTCAATGTTTGATGATTTGACAAACTTGATAGGTTCTGTATTAATTGGATGATCACTACTTGATCCTTCTTCATAGCCCAAGTCGGCTTTCAACTTTGGATTCCTTTGCTGATTTAGAATGAAAGTTAATTCTTCTGAAGCTTTAATACTCGACAGATTTTGGTGATACAATGCCTTAAACTTCTCCATTTATTTTCTGGTTTTTACTATCTCTTCTTCTAATGCTTCACACCTCGCTTTCTTCTCTGACAATTGTTGTTTCAATATGTCTTCTATTTTATTTTCCTCTTCTAACTCCAATTTTAGTAGAGAAAGGTTTTCATCAGGTTTTTCACCATTCATTTTAAACTGCTTCAACAATTGTTTTTGTTTTCTCTTCTTACATATGAGTTTGTCAATTTCTTCCAAAGCACTAATTAATTCAATTTCCATATCCACCACAGCTTCTTCATCATCCATTTCACCTCCTGTGTGATCATCATCAAGATCTCCCATAGCCATAAGCATAAAATCATTCACTTTGTCTTCACATGATGAATCATTATCTATGTCTTCTGAGGAATTGTCATTATTTGCACACAAACGTTTCCTTTTACTATATTTCTTGAATTTGTACTTCTTTTCATCATCATAGTTCTGGTCCTTTTTCTGATGGGGACACTTATATGCAAAATGACCTATCTTACCACAGTTAAAAAATTTGAAGGGAAGCTTGCCTTGATATTTTCCTGATCCTTTCTTTAACCTTCTCACAAATTTTGCCTCAATATCGTCTAAATATGAATCAATATTATTGTCTTCTTTAAAATATGCTTCTCTAGTAATGAATTTATCTTTGTTGATTCTCATTTCATATGCAATTAAATTTCCTAGGATTTGATCATCGGACAAAGTTTTAAGATCATTTAGTTCTTCTATTGCAGAGACTTTTGGATTAAATTTAGCAAGCAAAGATCTTACAATCTTTTGAACTAAAATTGATTCTTCAATCTTATCACCAAGACCCTTCATGGAATTCACAAGTTCTTCAACTCTTAAAAAATACTTGCTAACTGTTTCATCTTCATTCATCTTTAGTTGTTCAAACTTCAACCTAAATGTTTGAAGTTTGGCATATTTTACTTTCTCATTTCCTTCATAGCTACTAATAAGTTTATCCCACATTTCTTTGGAAGTTTGAAGATGCATCACCTTTACAAACTCGACTTCTGCAAGTCCATTCAAGATAGCATTCATTCCCTTAACATTAAAGATAAATTCTAACTTATCATCCTTGGAAGCCAGCACAATAGGCTTTGTATATCCAGTCTCTAATACATCCCAAACATCAACACCTAAGGCCATTAGGTATGTTCTCATTCTAACCTTCCAAAAGGAAAAATTTGTTCCATCAAACAGAGGAGGCTTATTGGCTGAAGTCCATTCATGACTTATCATGTTTAATCTTACATATCTACCTTTAAATAAAAGGAACCCACTCTGATACCAATTATTGAAATTACTAAGACAACTGAGAGGGGGGGTGAATCAGTTGTTATTGTGATTAAACAATTTTAGGTCTATTAAACCATTCTTAATATTTCTTCAAGTGATCATCAATATTATACAACATATGGAAAACATAAATAGTGAGCATCAGTCACATATAAGATATACACAGAGACAAATTTTCACGAGGAAACCCATAAAGGGATTAAACCTCTTCTTCTTCGAAATGATAGGCAGTCTTTGAAGTTCTGTACATCATCTATGTTTGAGCACCAAATCAAAGTGAGGCTATTACCTCTGTTTTACAAGCTCCAACTTGTTGAGAGCACCAACTCTCTAGTTTCTCTAGCACCAACTAGAAGGAAGCACCAACTCCCTGTGTGTTCCAACACCAACTGGATGGAAGCACCTACTTCCACTTATAAGGGCACCAACTTGTTTGAGAGCACCAACTCTTTGGTTTCTCTAGAACCCACTAGAAGGAAGAACCAATTCCCTGAGTGTTTCAACACCAACTGGATGGAAGAACCTACTTCCACTTATACAAGTACCAACTTGCATATAGAAAAATCTGTGTTTTCCCAAGCACCACCCTACCACCCTATTTTCTAGCCACGACTAGATGGAAGCTACAACTCCCAATATTCAAGCACCAACTCAAATATCATAGGACCACAGTCCTTCCTATCACCACCCTACCTCCATGATTATACATAATTGATTGACAAACAAACAATGCAGGTAATTCAATTCTTACCCCTTCTTCATTGTTCTACAATTCTTCTCTGGTTCAAAAACTATTATGCAGTTATGCTCTGCTACATGCTATTTGTAACACAACCACTATCATAATTTAAACATTTTGGGTTAATCTCCCACCAATGAGAAATCTCCACCAACCTGCATTAGCAAAATGCCAATCTCTGGTTCAATATCGGGATTCGAGGTTTCGAAGGTTGCGGTGTCGAAGGTCCTTATCCTCTCGAATCCCCGATCACCGATGGAACAAATTTCCGACATGCCCCTTTTTCTCAGCCCCCTCTAGCGTACTGTTGGTACACGTGACCTGTGTTCATATGACCACAGTCACCTTCTCCTCTCGGGGTTTCTCCTATCAGGTTTTTGAAACCCACGATGTTTTGGCAACTGCAATCACCGATCTCCGATCTCCGATTCGCTCCTTGGTTGCCTCAGCCCAACTTGGCTAAGCCTTTGGTCCACACGACCAGTTCCTATATGAACATAGCGACAACTTATCATTGGGGTTTTGGGGTTTACGGTGCCGAGGTGCACATGTACTCGAAAGTCCCGATCCTCCGATCTCCGATGTGCTCCTAGCGTATTGGCTCTCCGGGCTAAGTCCTGGTCAATACGACCACAACCTTCCCAAGGCCACAGCAATAATCCTGTCGGGGTTTGGCGCCTTTCAATGTCATGATACACAAGTCCCCTGGACTCTCGACGTGCCTTTACACTGGCTAGCCCCCTTGGCTATACAATGGTCCATGTGACCACCTACCATATGACTGTAGCCATGTAACCTTCCATCAGGGTTTTAGAATTTGTGATGACACAAAACACATGTCCTCGAGACTCGCGGTATCCCGATTCCTGACTCTCTCCGGATGCTTGACACGCATATTCCTTACATCTCCGTCCTCCTCCGCTACTGTGCTGACAATTGGCCCCCACTGATCGGGGTTTCACGGGTCGCGAATTCAAAGAACACCATTCACTTGTCACCGGGATCCCCGATTTCCCGATGAAGTCTCCTGTCGGGACTTTCACCGATGGCGTTCAATCTCCTGCCACACGTCCTTCTAGATGGACAGTCCCGATTCCTCTGGGATTTCAAGACTTTCGATGTCCCATTCCTCTTGTCCTCGGAAACCCCGATTTCCAAATGCGTCAAACTCCGATGGCGCCTTGATCTCCGACACCTGTCCCTCAGATGGACGGCTCAGATCTCGTCGGGAAATTGCGGATCGCAACTCCAACACGTGAGCATTCCATGCCCTCTAAAATCTCGATATGTCGATGGACCACAAACTCCGATGGATTTGACTCCTGGTCGGGACTTCCTCCAATGATGTAGATCTCTACCATGTGTCCACTGAACAGACGGTCCCGATCTTGTCGGTAAATCGCGAATCACGATTCCTGTGGCAAGAGTTCTATGTATGCGGAAGCTCCAATATGCCGAACCCCAAATATTTTAGATCCACGGATACGTGTCCCTCAAATGATGGATGGTCCTGATTACCCTTCGTTGCTTTGGGGTTTTCAATACCAACATGCCTATGTCTTCGGAATTCCCGATTTTTCGATGGGACCAAATGCCGATGGTTCCCGATGGTTGCCACCTATCCCACAGATGGACAGTTCAGATTGTATCAAAAAATTGCGTATCGCGATTTCATTGTGCACGAGTTGCACGACTCCGGAAATTCCGATATGCCGAATTCCGACTCTCCGGGATCTCTCGCCACGCGTCCTCGTCAACAGACGGTCCAGATTCGATCAAGAAATCACATTTCGCGATTTCAACATGCACGAGTCTCTTGTCTCCGGGAACCCTGATTCCCGATCTCCGACTCTTCGGGATCCTCTGCCACGTATCCTTGTTGTTTGAAAGGCTTAGATCCTATCAGGAAATCGCGGATCATGATTTCCTATTGCAACGGCTCTACACTCCTAAATTCTCCAATGGGTGAAATCTCGATTCCTCCCAGAACGCCGACACGTGTCCTGCCAAAATCAACGGCTAGGATACGTTCTCGGGATTTCAAGAACCACAAGGCCTCGATTCTCAGACTTAACAAAACCTCGATGACTCATATTTTCCGATAACTCTTCTGGGACTCCTCCTATGCACGTCTGGGTTTAAACCCCGCGCAACTTTTCTAGATCTAACATCTGACAGGATTTTGTCAATCTTCTTTGGAATATCCGGACCGTCGATTTCTTCCTCCTTGAAGGCCTTCTCGAGAATGGCTAAGTATCCCTTCTACAAGGGGGAATCTCTACAAAAGATCTATTCCAGGGCTTTCCTGGAGACGGATAGGGGAAATAGCTTCCCGAGGTCGGGCTCAGAGCCTAACTTAGCTCAATCTAAACACAACTAGATTCATTTATCAACGTAAGTCGTGCATGGTTTCCTCTGTGACAAGTATATATTAACTTACTCATATCAAAAACTACGCAGACACTCTCACGCTGAAATCATTTACAATTTCACAGTTCTATGAGCTAATATCTACTCCTTGTTATCCATTACTGCACAGGCATCCTTATGCAGGACACATTTACAATTCCACAAGTCTATGAACATATCTAACAACATATAAATTTCAAGATGCAATATGAGCAAAATACTTATCAGAAATAACTTCAACAATGGAAGCAACTGCTAAGAGGGGTGCTCGTTTCCACCCAACCGTAGGCGTAGCGAATCCTAATGGATTTACCACTAGCCACCCCCGAGCTGAGACCACGATGTTCTGAGACCTGCGTCTCCCTGTCTGCCAATTCCCAGGAGCGAAGGTTGCAATCCCCTCCTCTCTGCGATCACTCACTCTGCGTACAAAAAAAACTGCCAGAGTTCCCCTCACGTCTGCCCCCTTCAATCACTTCTGCCATACGCCTTATCCTCTCGTGAGGTTGCGTGTGGCATGATTACCCTCACGCTGGTCGGTCATGATGGCTCTACGGATAGGCGGTTCACCTCCCCATCCCTCATCAACCCATCAACCAACCAGCCTACAAGGCATTTATTTCAGGGCTAGCAATCCGCTTTTGGTTCTCTAGGCCAGTGGAGTCCAAATACGGTATTTTTTTCTTGGTGGAATTTAATGCCCCTTTTTCCAAGTGCCCTCCACCACCATCGTGGTCTCTTTTCTGCGCATCCCCTCTCAGCAGTTATGCAATAAATTCAAACTGTTATTTACATTCATTGACCTCTTCTTGCAGGTCCATTTACATCACATATTCATACTTATGAGTTTTTCCATATTCCTTGGCCAGTTCAGTTATATTTACAATCTGGGGGAAACAGGGTGTTACAATTCCAACCCCCTTAAAAAGGGAACATCGTCATCGATGTTCTTAGCTACTTAACATGAATTACATGTA
>ML776590.1:460230-483226 GCA_009831015.1 Picea engelmannii | reverse complement strand
TTCCCAGGAGGTAATGCCTCCACATTTTTAAGGCATACACTATGGCAGCCAATTCTAGATCATGAGTCACATAGTTGACCTCATGTTCATTCAATTTTTGGGATTCATAGCAGATCACCTTTCCTTCCTGCATAAGGACTCCTTCGAGCCCTTCTTTACAGGCATCTGTGAACACCAGGAAGTCAGCTTCTGGGTCAGCGATTTTCAACACGGGTGCATGGGTTAGTAGATGTTTCAAGGTTTGAAATCTTTCTTCACATTGTTGTGTCCACAAAAATTTCTTTCCCTTTTTCTGGAGGGTAGTGATTGGGCAACCAATCTTGGAGAAATCTTTTATAAATCTCCTATAGTATCCCACCAATCCCATGAAGGATCTAATGTCTGAGACATCCTTTGGGGTAGGCCATTCCATGATAGACCTGATCTTGCCAGGATCTACTGCTACCCCTTCCTTGGACAGAACATGTCCCAAGTAGTGTATTTGCTTCTGAAAGAAGTCACACTTGCTGAATTTAGCATAGAGCAGATGCTCTCTTAGCACTTGCAGCACAAGTCTAAGGTGCTCTTCATGTTCTTCTCTATTCTTAGAGTAGATTAAAATATCATCAATAAAAACTAGTACAAATTTATCTAGAAATTTACTGAGTACATTGTTCATTAAGCACATGAAAGTAGTAGGGGCATTGGTTAACCTAAATGGTACTACCACAAACTCATAATGACCATACCGTGTTCGAAAAGCGGTCTTATGGATGTCTTCACCCTTTATTCGGACTTGATGGTATCCTGACCTCAAGTCTATCTTTGAGAAAATAGATGCACCTCCCAACTGATCGAATAGATCATCGATCTTGGGCAAGGGGTATTTGTTCTTTATGGTTACTTTATTAAGTTGTTTGTAATCTATACACAGTCTAAGGGTGCCATCTTTCTTTTTCACAAACAGGACCGGTGCTCCCCAGGGGGACACACTGGGTCAAATATAACCCTTATCCATCATTTATTTCAATTGCAATTTGAGTTCAACTAATTCAGGCATGCTCATCCGATAGGGTGTTCTAGACACCGGCACTGCTCCTGGTGCAATTTCTATTGAGAAGTCAATGTCTCTTCTCAGAGGTAGACCCGGTATTTCCTCTGGAAATACATCTCTGTATTCTCTTAGGATAGGGTGATCATCAGGGTTTGGTTTAGTGCCTTCGATTATTTTCAGGACCTGTATTGCATATAGGGGACATCCCTTTCGACAATACTTTCTCATTTGCAGGGCTGATATTTGTCTCATCGAGACCGGTTTTCGGATCCCTTGGAGGGTTATCCTTTGTCTTTATTAGTTCACACACTCAAAGGTTTTATGGTAACAGTCCAATTTAGCTTTATGCGCGGCCAACCAGTCCATACCAACCAACAGATCGTATGATCCAAGGGGTAATACATTAAGGGTTTCTTGGGTGAAGAATTCACCCAACATTAATTGGTAGGCTGGTACTGCCTCTACCACCTTTCTTTTGGTGCCAGTGGCTAACTGTACCAACCATGGTTTAGTTTTCTTCTGTGGTTGTAGCTTACACTTATCAATGGTCCTAGGGGATATATAACTCAAATTTGAACCAGGGTCAATCAAAACAGATACCAGATGGTTGAAAATCATACCTTCTATTTCCACCATTGAAGCTTGGTGGTCAGCTTGGTTATTTTCCAAGGCTGCATAGATCCACGACACACTCCTTGCCACATCATTGACCGTGGTAGCTTCCTGCATGTTATAAATTTTCTGATTGTTCTGTTGTCAGAGTGGACAGTCTCTCCGGAGATGTTCTCCTCTGCAATCCCAACATTTCAAAGGTTTTCTCTTTGGGTTATCATTATTTACTGGTATAGGTCCAGAAGTTTTATTTCCGTCCATCGAGGGAAAGTTCTGTTGGAGTACACTTCGGGTTGGAAAGTTCATTCTGTGGTTCTTCCTGTAGTTCTTAAATCCTGAGAATTTGCTTCCCTTCTTCTGAAATTTCGAGCCACTCTTCTGTTTCCAGTCTCCACGAGACTCCGCCCGATGTCCATATTGTTCATGACAATATGTTGCCTTTCGTATAGTGTCTTCTAGGGTCTTTGGCTCATCGAATTCAATTTGGTTTCGGTATTCTTTGGGTAGCCCACTGATGAAGCGTTGTGCCTTAGCCTTCTCTTCTTTGATGTAGGGTACGTATCTCAATAAGTTGAGGAATTTGTTGACATATTCCTCCATAGTAAGTTGTCCTAGTTTGAGTTCATAAAACTCTTTAGCCTTCTCGTCAAAATACCTTTCCGACAGATACTTCTTCCGGAAGTACTTCTCAAATTGTTTCCAAGACAGGTCCTCCTCGCGGACCCCTTTTATATTCTTATGGTCTTCCCACCAGATGGAAGCCTTTCCGTTCAGATTGAAAGCGGCCACTCGGGCCTTCAAATTCTCTGAGAAGTCATGGAATCTGAAATATTTCTTCAGCCCAAGTAGCCACGCCTCAACTTCCTCTCCCTTCTTTATCTCACCGTCGAAGGAGGGAGGTTTGGCCTTCCTAAACTCCTCAAATCTGTGACTCTTGGAATTCTTTTGCTTCTTCTATTTTCTACGAGAATAGGAACCAGTCCTACTGCTAGAAGAGCCTTCTGAATCATCGAATTCCTTCTCAGTGGAATCGTTTGGCACTGGTCCTTTACCTATGAGGTGGACCTTTCTGGATGTGCTTATCTTAGTGTGGCCACTGACACGACCATGATTTTGCATCTCAGGTTCATGCTGCATTTGTCGTTGTAGGTCAGATAGGCTCTGTAGTAGAACTGCATTAATTTCAGTTTGCTTTTCTTGTTCTCTCATCATCCTTTCATTATCGGCCTTGCAGCTTTGCAATTCGACCATGAGACTTCTCACCGTCTCAGCTAAGTCTGGAGGGGTTCCTATTTCTCTTCTTTCATCAGACTCCTCGTCTCTATTGTGGGAGCCTTCTCCCACCTCTTGGTGAGTCATCATACTCTGCGTTTATAGATTCCCGCGGTTGATCGTCCGCTTGAGTGAAAAGAAAAACGATGGATATTAGTGTAGAGTTAAATACATTTTATAATTTGTGCATAATTCCATAATTATTTCACATGCATACACAGTTGGGTGTTCATATTCCAAATTTTTAATCTTGGATAAGATAGTCAAGTCAGGGGGTTAGTTCCCATAGGAGTGTTTCGTACAAGGTTTATGCGCAACTCATGCGACTGGTGCATGAGCCCAATCAGGTCGAGTGTTGTAACCATTCTCTCATACTACTTTGTAACACACCCACTATCATAATTTAAAAATTTTGGGTTAATCTCCCAACAATGAGAAATCTCCACCAACCTGCATTAGCGAAATGCCAATCTCTGGTTCAATATCGGGATTCGGGGTTTCGGAGGTTGCGGTGTTGAAGATCCCTATCCTCTCAAATCCCCGATCATCGATGGAACAAATTTCCGACGCGCCCCTTTTTCTCAGCCCCCTCTAGCGTACTGCTGGTACATGTGACCTGCGTTCATATGACCACAGTCACCTGCTCCTGTCGGGGTTTCTCCTATCGGGGTTTTGACACCCACGATGTTTTGGCAACTGCAATCACTAATATCCGATCTTCGATTCGCTCCTTGGTTGCCTCAGCCCCACTTGGCTAAGACTTTGGTCCACACGACCGGTTCCTATATGACCATAGCGACAACTTCTCATCGGGGTTTCGGGGTGCACATGTACCCGGAAGTCTCGATCCTCCGATCTCCGATGTGCTCCTAGCATATTGGCTCTCCGGGCTAAGTCCTGGTCAATACAACCACAGCCTTCACAATACCACAGCCTTAAATCCTGTTGGGGTTTGGTGCCTTTCAATGTCATGATACACAAGTCCCCTGGACTCTCGACGTGCCTTTACACTGGCTAGCCCCCTTGGCTATACAATGGTCCATGTGACCACCTACCATATGACTGTAGCCCTGTAACCTTCCATCAGGGTTTCAGAATTTGTGATGACACAAAACACATGTCCCCGAGACTCACGGTATCCCGATTCCTGACTCTCTCCGGATGCTTGACACGCATATTCCTTACATCTCCGTCCTCCTCCGCTACTGTGCTGACAACTGGCCCCCACTGATCGGGGTTTCACGGGTCGCGAATTCAAAGCACACCATTCACTTGTCACCAGAATCCCCGATTTCCTGATGAAGTCTCCTATCAAGACTTTCACCGATGGCGTTCGATCTCCTGCCACGCGTCCTTCCTGATGGACGGTCCCGATTCCTCTGAGATTTTGAGACTTTCGATGTCCCGTTCCTCTTGTCCTCGGAAACCCCGATTTCCCGATGCGTCAAAATCCGATGGCGCCTTGATCTCCGACACCTATCCCTCAGATGGACGACTCAGATCTCGTCGGGAAATCGTGGATCGCGACTCCAACACACGAGCATTCCATGCCCTCGAAAATCTCGATATGCTGATGGACCATAAACTCCGACGGATTTGACTTATTGTCGGGACTTCCTCCGACGGTGTAGATCTCTACCACGTGTCCACTGAACAGACGGTCCCGATCTTGTCGGTAAATCGCATATCGTGATTCCGTGTGGCAAGATTTATGTGTATGCGGAAGCTCCGATATGCCGAACCTCGAATCTTTTAGATCCACAGACACGCGTCCCTCAAATGATCGACGGTTCTGATTACCCTTCGTTGTTTCGGGATTTTCAATACCAACGTTCCTATGTCTTCGGAATTCCTGATTTTTCGATGGGACCAAACACTGATGGTTCTCGATGGTTGCCACCTGTCCCACAAATGGACGGTTCAGATTGTATCGGAAAATCGGGTATCACAATTTCATTGTGCACGAGTTGCACGACTCTAGAAATTCCGATATGCCGAATTTTGACTCTCTGGGATCTCTCGCCACGTGTCCTCATCAACAGATGGTCCAGATTCGATCGGGAAATCGTGTTTCATGATTTCAACATGCACGAGTCTCTTGTCTCTGGGAACCCTGATTCCTGATCCCCGACTCTTTGGGATCCTTTGCCATGTATCCCTGTTGTTTGAATGGCTCAGATCCTATCAGGAAATCGCGGATTGTGATTTCCTATTGCAACGGTTCTACACTCCTAAATTCTCCGATGGGTGAAATCCTGATTCCTCCCAGAATGCCAACACGTGTCCTGCCGAAATCAACGGCTAGGATACGTTCTCGGGATTTAAAGAACCACAAGGCCTCGATTCTCAGACTTAACAAAACCCCGATGACTCAGATTTCCCAATAACTCTTCCGGGACTCCTCCTATGCACGTCTGGGTTTAAACCCCGCGCAACTTTTCTAGATCTAACGGCTGACGGGATTTTGTCAATCTTCTCTGGAATATCTGGACTGTCGATTTCTTCCTCCTTGAAGGACTTCTCGAGAATGACTAAGTATCCCTTCTACAAGGGGGAATCTCTACAAGAGATCTATTCCAGGGATTACCTGGAGACAGATAGGGGAAATAGCTTCCCGAGGTCAGGCTGGGAGCCTAACTTAGCTCAATATAAACACAACTAGATTCATTTATCAATGTAAGTCGTGCATGGTTTCCTCTAGGACAAGTATATATTAACTTAATCATATCAAAAACTACGCGGACACTCTCACGCTGAAATCATTTACAATTTCACAGTTCTATGAGCTAATATCTACTCCTTGTTATCCATTACTGCACAAGCATCCTTATGCAAGACACATTTACAATTCCAAAAGTCTATGAACATATGTAACATCATATAAATTTCAATATGGAATATGAGCAAAATACTTATCAGAAATAACTTCAGCAATGGAAGAAACTGCTAAGAGGGGTGCTCATTTCCACCCAACCGAAGGCGTAGTGACTCCTAATGGATTTACCACTAGCCACCCCCGAGCTGAGACCACTATGTTCTGAGACCTGTGTCTCCATGTCTTCCAGTGCCCAGGAGCGAAGGTTGTAATCCCCTCCTCTCTGCGATCACTCACTCTGTGTACAAAAAAAACTACCAGAGTTCCCCTCGCGTCCGCCCCCTTCAATCGCTTCTACCATACGCCTTATCCTCTCACAAGGTTGTGTGTGGCATGATTACCCTCGCGTTGGTCGGTCATGATGGCTCTATGGATAGGCGGTTCACCTCCCCGTCCCTCATCAAGCCATCAACCTACTAGCCTGCAAGGCATTTATTTCAGGGCTAGCAAGATTCTTTTGGTTCTCCGGGCCAGTGGAGTCCAAATACGGTATTTTTTTCTTGGTGGAAGTTAACGCCCCTTTTTCCAGGTGCCCTCCACCACCATCGTGGTCTCTTTTCTGCACATCCCCTCTCAACAGTTCTGCAATAAATTCAAACTGTTATTTACATTCATTTACCTCTTCCTGCAAGTCCATTTACATCACGTATTCATACTTATGAGTTTTGCCATAGTCCTTGGCCAGTTCAGTTATATTTACAATCTGGGGGAAACAAGGTGTTACACTATTATGCTATTTTGATCTTCTATTCTGCAATTCTTCTCTGGTTCAAAAATTGTTCTGTAGTTCTGCTCTACTACATGTTATTATGCTATTCTGATCTTTCTTCTGTCTGTTCGATGACTGTTAATCATCTCTAAGTTTTATCTCATCCTCTACATTCTTTCATTTTACCCTTCTTACAGTTCATCTCATTCTTTTGGTTAGAATATCCAACCTTCCTCAGTCCTTGCATTTCCATTTTATCCTATACCACTTATTCAGTTACACATTGAATCTCCAAGAAAATGCATCAGCAACTGAATTGCCAACCGTCCAAGAATCATGATTCAGTTCTACTAAATGAATTGTAACTGATCAATTACCTGTGAGGTGAAATAGTAACCCTTCGATCAAGTTTCAATTAACCATCACCGTTGGATTAAATACACAGGATTTTGCGTTTATCTCATATGCCCACTAGCTGTGACCGAGCGCTAAATTGAATTTGAATTTCATGATTTCGCATTTTGGCATTCCTATGATGAAGGATCTCAACACTCCAAGTAATGATCATCGAGAATTCGAGATGGAGCTTAGCACCACTAGCTTCTTCCCCTCATGTGACCACCGGTGGTGACCACAGGCTGCGCCAAAAGGTGCTTCGTATTTTGCAAACTTATGATCTTCATCGAGCCTGATCAACAGTCGAGATATTCAATGATCCGATGGTCCAGATCTCATCACGATCTTGCATATCGTGATTCTTATGATGAAGGATCTCGATACTCCAAGTCGCGATCACCGAGACTCCAAGATGGAGCTTAGCACCACTAGATTCTTCCCCTCACGTGACCACCGACGGTGACCACCGGCTGTGCCAAAAGGCTCTTTGTATTTCATAAACTTATGAACTTCATCGAGCCTGATCAACGATCAATATATCCAATGATCCGATGGTCCAGATCTCATCACGATCTCACATATCGTGATTCCTGTGATGAAGGGTCTTGATACTCCAAGTTGCAATCGCTAAGACTTCGAGATGGAGCTTAACAATGCTAGCTTCTTCCCTTAAGCCTTCGACAATGTGACCTTGTCTATGACCATGGGTCATACCTTATCATGAGTTGCAAGGTTAGATCATTTTCTTCCTTTGACTTTCTAGTCAGCGAAAAATTAATCGCTTGCCACATGTCCCTATTGGATCGATGATCAAGATCTAATCACGAATTTGCAAATTCACGGGCCTTCATCATGCCTGATCAATGGTTCATGATCTCGATGATTCAATGGTCCATATATTTTTTTGATCTCGCATATTGCGAGTTCCCACACCATGCTCCGTTGACTCCTCCAATGTGAAAGTCAGCGAAATTCCAATCACTTGCCACGTGTCCTATGACTCCAATGGTCAGAATTGTTATCGCGATTTCACATATCGCGAGTTCGAACCTCTTTCCTTTGGATTTATCGATCTGCGAAACTTGGAAACAAAATCTTTGTCATTCTTTGACTATTTTCCTCCTTTCGATCTTACACTATTGATCTTGCCATTATCGCTACACTACTGATCGTGCTGATCTTCACCATATGATCTTGTTGATCTTCTCCATCAATGACAAACACGCTGATCTTCACCATCTGATCTTGCTGATCTTCTCCATCAATGACAAACACACTGATCTTTGCCATCAATGAAAAACACACATACTCTGCCTCTGTCTAAAAACATGCCAACAAGGTGGTTGTTGAGGTGGTGGGTTGTGGTATGTAGTGTTACCAATCAATCCGTTTGTTGAGTGAGACATCCCAAGTTTGTCTTGGCCAAATGGCATGGGTCTTGGGGCATATGGGAGTATCATGTATAGGTATCCGGACTAGGTGTAGATGAGTTCAAACTATTGGATATTGATAATGGATTCTTCCTCAGTCTAGGGGAAGGTGGTGACCACATATTTGGCAAGGAGGGAAACAACTGATTTGAGGAACCACTTGAGAAATTGTTGGGGGGTAGCGTCATCTTTGCAGAGGCTACGTCACTGACGCCATTCATGGATGTGGTAGACAATATGTGTAGAGGCGGTTTGTTTGAAATCTAAGAGTAGTTCAAGGCCATTGTCATGATGAATGGGTAATTGAAAGAAGGTAAAAAATGCTTTGGCCAAGGATTCAAAAGTTGCGTGGGACCTCAATTTTTCTTTGACATACCATTTGGCGGATGGGCCAATGAGTTTACATTGAAATAAACTCAATCAGATGGAATCCTCCATGATGATGTTCGAAGAACACCATAGGTGAAATGTCATGATATGGTTAGCAGGATCATCTCCTTCTTTTCCTTCAAACTTGGGGATGTCTAAAGGGAGTTTGGTAGGCATTGTAGGCCATGTGGGGTTGTGCAATATGGGATCATTGGTGAGTTTATTCAGATCCAATATTTTGAGGGAATCTAAATATGGAATATGGAGTGGTGGCGTAGGATTAGTTCTGTCCATAGTGTGAGTGTTTTGAGTACCTGACCCTTGGAGGGGACTAGGTGGGTTTGTACTTCCCCCTTGAGAGGAAGTTCTCCCCCCGCTTTTGTGTAAAGGAGAGCAAGTGGAAGGTGGACCTTAGGAATTGGACCCGAGTAAGGTGGAATGAAGCAAAGATGATCCCAATACAGTGGAACTCACAGGAGTGTGAGAAAGTGGAGCCGATGAGTTGGCAAGACTAAGAACTTCCCCTAGAATAGGAGGGAGATTTAGCAAGAATCTGGAATGACGGGGGTTATTTGGGTCCCCTATGATGTCTGAATAGCTGATTCAATGTGTGCAAATGGTGGTGAGAGAAATAAATAAACAAGAGCCTTTGCTGCAATTTTTGAACTTTACACGATATATATCCAAATCAAATGTAATTAGAAGGGAATCATACATAAAGTGTTTTGATAAATAAGCATATATGTGGATATGTGGATTTTGTTCATGTGGGGGAACAAAGAAAACAAATGCTCGTGTCCTAAAAGATGTAATGTCCTTCCTCTCAAAATAGCACTGGACCCTCCAATAGCACTCGCCAATGGGGTCTGAAGCCACTGGAAGAAAAACTAGTGAAGGATGAAGCAATCAGTTATAATGAGGGGTAGAGGGGGAATATCCTGAAAGAACTGGTGATATTTCCCAATAGCCACACAAAATCCGATCAAGGTGCAATTGCAGCCCACAATTTCCACCTGGGTAGATGTCCTAAAATTTGGTCGCTAGGTACCTTGGTCAAAGTGTGACATTTAGATTTTTGGCCTAAGAAATGGGTCATGAGCTACATCCCTTCCAAGAGGTGGGTGCCTCAAGGGGGGACACACATAATAACCAACCCTTAGCCTTCAACCCTTCATGGGTATCTCCTTGCCTTATGGTGTTAGTAACAATTGACTTCGAGTATTTAAAGTTCCCTATTTGACAACTTCTATTGTTTTGAAAATGTGAGAACTAGATAATGGGGAGTTATTTGGATGCTTATCCCCGAAATCCTACCTAGACTAAAAGATTTCTTTTGGCACCTCCTGTGGAGGAAATCTTAGTGAGTTTTTAGAAAAAATTTAGATGTGGTTGTTTGAGAGATTGGGGGTGTGAGCCAACCATGATCCAACCTCATTGAAATTAAGTGGGAGTGGATAGTTTCGTCAAGAAAAGGGTGGGGTGTTTCAAAATCCCTTTGGAGGAAAATTACTTCAACCTCCACGTTTCGAGATGAAAACTATGTGAGTGAGAAGTGACTTTTCTGTGTGAATGAGTGAAGGTGTGCCAATTTTTTAATGAATTAGGTGTCACCTTGTTGGATGTGGACTTCGCTTGGTCCTTACAAGACTTTGATTAACTATTTAACTAAATGTCATTGGTACAACATTGTGGAATTCAAAATTCCCTAGGAAGCTAGCATGTGGACATGTGGGTCCTTTACTAATCCTTTAACTCCCTAATGTGATTTAATCTAAGAAATCTTTGAAACTATTCTGGATTGTGATCATGTGGGCATATATGGGCTCATTACAAAACCTTTAAACTCAAATAGTGATTCAATCTAAGAAAGTAAATTTCAACACTATCCTATCATTGTAGCATGTGGGCATGTATGGGCCCATTACAATCTTGAGATGTGTTTGAAAAATAAACTAAGAGGAGTCCTGAGGGGGCTATTTTCCTCTCCTAAAGATTTTATCTTTTTAAGGGAGATGAAATTGTCTTTCAACCACTTTCTGATTCTCAAGATCGCTTTGGAGCATGAGAGAAGAGCATACTCAACATTTGATATCCAATTTCTATTCCCAATGCAAGTTTTATATGTGATGTAAAATGATTCCAACTTTTTGATCCGGAGGATATTTTAATGACTATGGTTGAGTTTTGATTTTGCATGAGTTAATTAACCATTTGAGAAACTTAGTGAAAGAATGAGGAAAGAAGAGGAATTATGACAGCCATATACACATATGCAGATCTGAAATGAAATAATAGACAACAAACCATAACACGCAGATTGATAACAGAGTTCATCACAATTTTGCCTACGTCTCCGGGCCTTTGTCTCTGTGGGGGAGGCTTCTTTATTTCTATTCAAAAGCTCAAAAGTAAAATGCAGTAGTGCAAATTGGCTAAAAGACTGATCTGGTCATGTTCGTCCAGATCTCAAGAACCCTACAAAGAAAATGGCATGCAAAACGGATGTTCGGAGCTCCCAGAAATGGCCCGACAACGTCTTCTCCTCAATATCTTCCCTGCATAAAAATGGCTTTAGCTTGGCTTCCCTTCAACATAACTCTGATTTTTCTGTCCTTTACTATCCTCCATGGCCTCAAATAGGCCTGTTTTATATAGATCTGAAGTTGGTTGTTCATCTCCAACTTCCTCCCAAAATTTGGGCTCCAAAAATGCCCAATAACTTTCAAAAATGGAGAAAATCAAATAATAACAGGCATATAATCTTTTAAAAATCCAAAATATAACCAAAACTTTGGCATAAAATCCACTTTTGTTTAAAAATATGGAATAATCCCCTGAGGCCTGGGTGCACACCCCCTTGGCAAGGTCATATAGGGCCATATTTGTCCAAGCACTGGCCCCTTTAGTTACGTTGGCTCCCGATTCTGTGGTGTGTCTTATGGAACCACGGGCTATGACCCATAACCGCGCCCTTTTTGTGGTTGTAGCCCTGGTCTTGTGGGATCCTCCCAGGATCTGGGGGCTAAGCCCTATCCACACATCCCCATGCAAGTGGTAAGCCTTGCATATGCAAGTCATGGTCGTGTGTATACGTATCAGACCGTGGGCTGGGGCTAAGACCCGACCCTTTTCCCCATCGTTTGAAACTTAATTCAAACATAAATATATTATCTGCCGCATATATAACAAGAACCAATCGTCACCCGGGTGGTTAGCCCAGTCTTGCCAGTCCGTTGCCCCAAAATAGGTCATGGGTTCGACCCTCGGGGAAAACCATTAACTTTTACAGAAAAACCCACGAACCAACCATAGAGTGCCATGTGGCATGCCATGACTGGGCCACATGGCACACCATCAACCAAAAAAAACATGCCAAGTGTTAATCGCTGGATGCCCCATGTGTCTGCCATGCGTCACCATACTTCCCTGTCATCCTGCCACGTGTCTTCCATGTCATCCTACCACTGTACCTATTGACGTCATCCCGTGCCACGTGTCACCCTTACAGTGGTGACACGTGTCACCCATGGATTGGCCCAACTGTCTTCCCATATGCCAAATCAGCCTGCCACATGTCACCTTTTGGAGCTACCATGTCATCTGTACAGACCGTACGGCCTGTACAGTCAGCATGCCATGTGGCACTGTACGGACTGTACAGTCATCCCATTTTTTTGCATGTTTGCCTTTTCAAACAGAACGCGATATCTTTCTCATACAGAGCCCGTTTGATGAAGTAAATATACCTCCAGAATCAGGAAGACGAGACAGATGCAATGACGTTGGTTTTGTTGCATTCTGAGCACTTTCATTTTTGAGAATTTTTAAACCCTGTCAGGCTTCTGGATCCGATTTCGGATCACACCTCCCCACAAAAAGACCTTTTTGTCCCCAAAAGGTTACTGACCAGTCAACAAGCTCGAGATAGGCCACCCTGTTTGTCCTCTGTCTCTGAACTCTGTCCTTTGCAACTGTCTCATCAAGATCAACTGTAACACAATCACGATAACTGACAGTATATTGTTAGCCATTTGAACCCTGTTACATCTTACTGAAGCCACTATCATCCATGTAGAAAACATTTCTAATGACAGTACCAAAAAGACAACTGCAAATGAGCTGATATACTTGAGATATTTTCACGACATGAGCTTATCTTGAAGCAACTTATGATTGATTTTCCATTCAACAATCATTTCTTGTTCTTGCTTAAGATCAATTACTTCATTTGAAACATTGGTTTGTTGCTTGCTTGTACTGCCTTCTTTAATTGTTCCATTGTTTGAAGTGTTTTATTTTCTTTAACATGATGAGCATGAACCACATAATCTTGACCTGCTTTAGTGAATTGATATTGATTCTTTTTCCTGTAGAAGATTGCCTTACGATCATATCAATATGGGATACCTAAGACCATTCCACATTCTCTTAACGACACTACATCACCTATTACTTCGTCCACATACTTAGATGAAATTGAAAATTTGATTGTGCACTGCTTTTTTATGTGCATCTGATGATGATTGCTTATCCATTTAAGTGTGTAAGGCTTATGATGAAGTTGTGTTTTTAATCCCAATTGCTTAACCAGTTCTTCTGAGATTAGATTAGATCGAGATCCACTGTCGATTAATGTCTCTATCTTAGTGTGTCACATGATTACCCTTATATGAAACAACTCGCTTCTACAATCAATGTCTTCACCAATTTTACCTATCATACCAACCAATGAGATCTTTGACTCATCACCTGAATTCGATCCCAAGTCTGTGGGTTTTGATGTTGTTGCCACTGTTTGCGTTCCCTTCTTTTCTTTGAACCACTTTGGCCTCTTCTCGGGATGCAACTGCCAACATTTGTCCTCATCATGTCCCTCTTTCTTGCAATGCTTGCAAGTAGGCTTTCCTTCCTTCCTTGTCACTGCATTTTCATTCTTCCCATGCCTTTTCCTCTTGTCCTCTTTCCTTGAAGACGATGATTCCCCTGACACACCTGCTTTCCTTGCTTCAATATATGTAGCTTGAACAGAAACCTCATCAAGGTTAGTGGGTCCAAACATGAAAATAGTGTTTCTAATATGCACAGGTAAACCTCCTATGTACTTCATAAGAGTTTCTTATGTTTTCAAAGGGATATCTAACATTAATGCCATTTTTCAAAATCCATCGGTGTATTCTTGCACTGTTTGTCCTTTTCTTAGTTTTAAAGATTGCCATTCAATTAATGTTTTTTCTTTATAACCCAAAGGATAGAATTGTTTCCTAAGTGCAAAAATGAAACTCTTCCATGATGGAAATACATTACCCACATGTTGTTTTCCCTTTTGCAGCTTTCTTTGCCACCAGATAAGAGTTGTACTTGCAAGTCTCAAAGATGCCAACTTAATTTGTTTGGCCTCATCTTTGATCTATTGCATACTGCAGTATACCTCCATCTACCTGATCCAATTGTTAATTTTTTCCTCATTTACTTCACCATCATATATGGGCAACTCAAATTTTACATCAATTTTTAACAATGGCATTTCATGTTTATTCTTATGAACATTTTTCTTTCCATTAGATTTAGAACTTGAACTTGAAGAAGAAGGAGAAGAAGGAGGTTTTGATGGAGGTGAAGGAGAAGAAGGAGGTGTTGATGGAGGTGAAGGAGGAATCTGAGGATGGTCCTCTTCCTCTTCACTTTTTCCTTTTGAAGATCCACCCAAAACTGGTCACTTCTGTTCTAAGTAATCTTCATAAAAAAATTTCACCATCTCCGACATAGAAAGGAATGTTTTCTGGAATTCTTTCTCATCTTGAGAAATCCCTTCTTCTGATGCCATCTTCTCACTATGAGAAGCTCTCTTTATCAATCCAATTAATGGATTCTCTGCAACAATATCACCTTCACCATGCTGTATCTTTTCCCTGGTTAGCATGCAAAACTCAAATCCAAACATCAACTAGCTCTGATACCACTTGATCCGTAGGTTCTTTTAATGATTATGGTTGAGTTTTGATTTTGCATGTGTTAATTAACCATTTGAGAAACTTAGTGAAAGAATGAGGAAAGAAGAGGAATTATGAAAACCATATACACATATGCATATCTGAAATGAAATAATAGACAGCAAACCATAACACGCAGATTGATAACGGAGTTTGGCACAATTTTGCGTACGTCTCCGGGCCTTTGTCTCTGTGGGGGAGGCTTCTTTGTTTATGTTCAAAAGATCAAAAGTACAATGTAGTAGTGCCAATTGTCTACAATACTAATCTCTTCATGTTCATCCATATCTCAAGAACCCTGCAAATAAAATGACACGCAAAACGGACATACGGAGCTCCCAGAAATGGCCCGACAGTGTCTGCTCCTCAATATCTTCCCTGCATAAAAATGGCTTTAGCTTGGCTTCCCTTCAGCATAAATATTCTTTTTTTGTCCTATACTATCCTCCATGGCCTCAAATAGGCCTGGTTTATATAGATCTAAATTTGGTTGTTCATCTCCAACTTCCTCCCAAAATTTGGGCTCCAAAAATGCCCAATATCTCCCAAAAATGGAGAAAATCAAATAATAACATGCATATAATCTTTAAAAAATCTAAACTATAACCAAAAATTTGGCATAAAATCCACTTTTGTTTAAAAATATGGAATAATCCCCCGAGGCCTGGGTGCGCGCCCCCTTAGGAAGGTCATATAGGGCCATATTTGGCCAAGCACTGGCCCCTTTAGTTACGCTGGCTCCCGATTCTGTGGCGTGTCTTATGGAACCACGAGCTACGACCCATAACTGTGTCCTTTTTGTGGTTGTAGCCCCGGTCTTGTGGGATCTTCCCGGGATCTGGGGGCTAAGCCCTATTAACACATCCCCGTGCAAGTGGTAAGCCCCGCATATGCAAGCCGTGGTCGTGTGTATACGTATCGGACCGTGGGCTGGGGCTAAGCCCCGACCCTTTTCCCCACCATTTGAAACTTAATTGAAACATAAATATATTCTCTTCCCCATATATAAAAAGAACCAATCATCGCTCGGGTGGTTAGCCCGGTCCTGCCAGTCCGTTGCCCCAAAATAGGTCGCGGGTTCGACCCCGGAGAAAACCATTATCTTTTACACAAAAACCCACGAACCAACCACAGAGTGCCACGTGGAAGATCATGACTGGGCCATGTGGAAAACCAAAAACCAACCAAAATATGCCAAGTGTCAATCATTGGATCCCCCACGTGACTGCCATGCGTCACCGTACTACCCTGTCATCCTGCCATGTGTCTGCCACATCATCCTGCCACTGTACCTGGTGACGTCATCCCATGCCACGTGTCACCCTTATAGTGGTGACACGTGTCACCCATGGATTGGCCCAACTTTCTACCTTTACGCAAAATCAACTTGCCATGTGTTTCCTCCTGGAGCTGCCACATCATCTATATGGACCGTATGACCTGTACAGTCAGCATGTGTAAGGTAGCTAGAGAGGTAGTGGGGGGGCCCAGAGGGCCCATAAAAGAGGGTCGTGAAATTCCAGAACTTTTTGGTATATTTCTATGAAAAATTTGCAGAAACAGGTTGTCGATCTGAGTTCCTCTCATAAAAACACCCAAGTTGAAAAAAAAAATCGTCTGAAAACGGAGTCCGGAAGGTCAAGATATTGAGGTTTTAAAATCTGCAATTTTTCAGGGTTTTTTCCGCGAACGGCGACGCGATTTGTTTTTATTTCTGTAACATTTGGAGGATGAATTTGCCCAAATAAATTACAGATCTGAGTTCCTCTCACAATTTCACCCAATTTTAAAAAAAAAATCAGCCGAAATGGAGTCCAGGAAGTGAAGTTATGAGCATTTTAACTTTAGCAGTTTTTTAGGGTTTTTCCAGAAAAAGCCGCGATTTTCTGTCGAAACTTATTGGGCCTATTTTTGGTTTTTTTTCATGACGGTTGAGGGAATGAAGAGTTCATAGGGTGCTCATATGGCTATTTCTTCTCAAAACCTGAAAGAAATTCTTGAATCATTCAAAGCCCAATTGTTTCACACATTGGATGACAGATTGGATGCATTTATACATAGCCTCACAGATAGCCTCACAAATGGCCTCAATGATAGTTTTCCTAGTATTCAAGATTCATTATATAACATGCAGGAGAGATTTCTTATGGAGGGCCTCAGGGATGAATATAATCAATAAACATATGCTTGGTATGATTTTGAGGAAAATTGTGATGATTGGTATATGGATAGTTGTCATTTCTGGGATGACAACCACTTCCATATTTTATTTGATGACTCTACTCCACCTTTTGTAGAGAACATCAATGTATCACATTAGGAGCTAGTTATTAGTGTTCAGTCTTCATATTCTACAGTGGTATTATTCCTTCCAGATTCTACTATGACCATTTTCCACTATGTGGATGGATCTTCTTATTTGGATCCACATGATAGGTGTCAGTCTTTGTAGCATCATTTGGAGTTGGTTATTGGGTTCCAAAATCTTCCACAAGGAGTTCACATGAGAACTTGGACATGGGACCCTGACTTACAAGGGTGGTTGGACTACATCAGCATGGTGGCTTTCCTTTCTACATGGGACCTTGGTATATGTTTGTACATCAAGCGTTGTGGACAATGCTTTCATAAGGGGGATGGAATGTAAGGTAGCTAGAGAGATAGTGGGGGGGGGGAAGAGGGCCCATAGTGATAATAGTGGAGGTAATTCAATGTAAGGTGGAATAGGTCCACTATATTATTAAATAAGACCCACTATGGTAGTTAGATATAATAAATGAGTAATTATATATAATAAATGTAAGAGGACTTCTTAGAAGGTTCTACTTCTAGAAGATTCAAACTCTAGAATGTTCTTAGGTGATAGTAGCACTATTTAAAGGGGTTCAAGCAATGTAATGAGACATGAAGAGAACTATTGTATTGTGGAGCGGTAGCTCAATAGGAGGATTCCCCCTCGAAGAGGCAAGTGAACATGAGAGGATCCCTTCCATAATAGGATCCATTGTATGGTGTTGCCCTACCTCAAGGGTTTGATATAATAAAGTTGTGGTTTTCTATATGGTTTCATTTATCTTGTGTGGTGATTGTATTCAGATATCTTTGGATCTATTGTGATACTTTGTATTCAGGTATTTGGTTCATAACAACATGCCACGTGGCACTGTACGGACTGTACAATCATCCCATTTTTTTGCTTGTTTGCCTTTTCGGATAGAATGCGATATCTTGCTCATACGAAGCCCGTTTGATGAAGTAAATATACCACCGGAATCAGGAAGAGGATATGGATGTAATGGACCTTGTTTTGTTGCATTCCGAGCACTTTCATTTTTGAGCATTTTTAAACCCTATCAGGCTTCTGGGTCCGATTTTAGATCACTTTTAGTCAAAGAAAGCCATCCATGTGGTGAAATAAAAAGCATAAAGAGGAAAAATAATGATTTTTAACCCCTAAGTGCCTATGTGTTTTGACTAATCCCTTTACAGAGAGGGAATATAAGTGTGGTCAAGATTACAACATGCATGGAATCATCTTTAAGAAGGCTATGGACCTTCAACAGATCATAAAAAAGCTTACAATGTGTATGTTTTTGCACAGGTGCGTGGGTTTCAGACTAGACAGAGGCGCTTTGAGTGCCAATGCGTGAACTAAAAAAGAATTTTGAGCACAAGTGTACAGAAGGCGTGGAGTAATGCAGTGATTTTGGCGCACATGTGCATGATGCGTGACTGTGGGCCAATAAACCCATGCACAACTGTCACATGCCTAGAAGAAAATTTCGGATGAAATTCTCTCAACTCAACTTTGAATTTGATGTTTTGCAGGTCGTCTTGGGCCAGTTATGGTACCTGCAGGTTAAATAAGTAAAAAGAAGAGATAAAATAACCCAAATGGGGTAGGAAATTGATACCTTTGCCCAATGGAGTCACCAATCTGTTGCACCTATTTTTTCACCGAAATGAAAAAAATAGAGGTGCTTACAAGCTTAGTTGGGTTAGCTAAGAAAGATAATAGTAAAGGAAAGGGTTAGAATAATAAACATAAAAGACTAAGCTAAGAATTAAACTAGGAACGAAAAAAACAATTAAACTATTGTGCATAAGAACATAAGAACAAAAAACAAATAAGACTCACGTCACCACTGGAAAGGATTGTATTAGTGAAAAGAAAACACCAAAGAGAAAGGGGACTTTGGGTCCCTTATTCCTCCAAGTGAGGGCTCTTGGACCCCCAAGATTGAGCTCTTCTTACAACTTGAAAACTTTAAAGAAATGGTGAAAGAATCCCAAGCTAACCCACTCAAAAGGTGATTTGGATTGCCCAAATGGAATGGTGCTAGTATTCTCTTGATGAGAAAAGAGGTTTCCCCAAGAGAATAGAAACAACATAACCTTGCAAATGAATTCCTTGAAGATGTAGTGCACCCATGGCCTTGTTTTATAGCACCAATTTGAGGTATTGTGAAACTAGATTTTAGTGTGAAAAGGGGTTGTTTAGGACACCTTTAGGTCTTTGACCAACCACCCAGCCGGATCAAGCCGAGATTTGGATGTCAAATCGACTTGGAAGTTGAACCAGAAGTGGGTGGGAGGCCGACCAACATCATAAATGGATCGTTCTCAGGTGTGCATGGATTTTAGCATCCACAGTTGTGCATCGTGCGCATGTGCACTTTTCCTACATTTCTTTATGGTGCATGTGCACACACGCCCTGTATATTCATAATGAATCCTGATTTTATAAATGGTTGGATAGTTTTGGACCTTTTGGAAATGTTTTTTTGGTAATTTTGGTCCATGGATGAACTAATATTTGTTTGAAGATGTTGGACTCCTGTAACCATCTGCGGACAAAATTTTAGTGATAACAATATGCTTCATAAGCCTCCTTAAAATCTAGATCTTCCTGATACATTTCCTTAAGGTGCTCAAACCCTAAGGTCTTCACTTGGAATTCTTGTATAACCAAACTCCTCCTTCTCAAAGCATATAGAACTTTATTATCACTTATAGAAATATGTTTAATGAAAAAAGTAAAATTCTTCATGAATTCTACCCACTTAGCATGCCTCTGATTCAACTTCTCTTGCCTAATAATAAACTGTAAAGCTTGATTATCACTATACAAGACAAACTCATTTGGAATTAAATAATGTCTCAATTTCTTCAAAGATTGAATCACTACATAAAACTCCTTGTCATATGTAGAATATTTCTCATGGGGGTCATTTAAATTCTCACCGAAATAAGCAACTGGCCTATTATCTTGACTCAAGACTGCTCCAATGGCTATTCCACTTGCATCACATCTCACCTTAAATGTTTTTCCAAAATATGTTTAAACCATGATTGGTTGTTCTGTTATCTTGTTTTTCAACATTCTGAATATTTTCTCGGCCTCCTCTATCCAATTAAAATACTTATGTTTCTTTTTCACAGTGTCCATTATGGGTGCACATATACCACTAAAATTTATGATAAACTTTCTATAAAAACTTTATAACCCATGGAAACTTCTCACCTCAAATATGCTCCTTGGTGACAACCATTATTTGATTTCTCTCACCTTCTATGGATCCATATTCAATTCATTTGAAGAGATCAAAAAACCCAAATATATGAGTTATGTCTTCATAAAAGAACTTTTCTTCAATTTTATTAACAACTTTTCTTGCTGCAACCTCCTCATCACTAACTTAAAATTCTTTAAATGTTCTTCCTCTGTTTTGCTGAAAACTAATATATCATCTAGATATAAAATGGAAAATTTACCTATGAAGTCTTTCAGTACCTCATTCATCAACCTCATAAATGTTCTTGGAGCATTTTTCAATCCAAATGGTGTGACTAGTCATTCAAACAAACCTTCATTTGTCTTGAATGTTGTCTTCCATTCATCTCCCTCTCTCATTATTATCTGATGGTATCCACTATTCAAGTCTATTTTTGAAACATAGCTTGATCCACTCAAACAATCCATCAAATCATCCATCATGGGTAAAGGAAATCTATACATGATGGTAATATTGTTGATGACTCTGAAATTTGTACACATTCTCCATCCCCCATCTTTCTTTGGACTCAATACAGTCAGTAATGCACATGGTCTTGGACTTTCTATGACTATACCTTTATTCAAAAAATCCTGAACTTGATTCTTAACCTCTTCATTCTCTCGAGGTGTCAACCTATATGCTTATTTGTTTGGTAAACTAGCTCATAGAGTCAAGTCGATATGGTGAATGATACTCCTAATGGGTGGTAATGAGTGAGGTAACTCATCCACTACTATGTCAGCAAAATTCTCTAACAATTCCTAGATTTCTTCAGGTAAATCATCCATGGAAGTATTAGTAATGATAACTCTTGGCTTCCTCACTACAAAAAATTACATTTCTTTATCTTTCTTGATCTCCTTCAAGAGTTCCTTCCCACTCATGAGAAGTATTCTTGTTCTAGATTCTTCCTTTTTTTTCCTTCTCTTCTATTAGCAGCAACATGCGAGTTCTACCATTTTTCTCCAGGGTGTAAGTATTCTTCCTCCCATCATGAATGGCATTCCTATAAAACTTCCATGGTCTCCCAAAAAAAATATGGCAAACATCCATAGGAATTACATCACACAGAATCTCATCTTTATAACCTCCTATTTTAAATTCAACTTTACATTGTTGACTTACCATTACTTGATGTCCTTTCTACAAACACAATACTTTATATGGGCTTGGGTGTGCAGTTGTCTCTGTTGGATTACTGAGAGGGGGAGTGAATCAGTAATAGCATAATTATAATCCTTTTTCTTAAAATTTTATATCAATGTAGAATTATTATCCAATAATGAGCAGTAAGAAATAAACAATCACACACATACACAGTACACCAGTGTTTAATGTGGAAACCCAAATCGGGAGAAAACCACATAATGCTTTTTCTTATATGTCTTGAAGAATTACATTCATTGGAAGCACCAACTTCCCTTGTTTTCTATATGCAACTGGAAGGAGGCTCCAACCCCCTAGTTTCTCAAGCTACAACTTGATGGAAGCTCCAACTCCCCAATTCTCTGGCTACAACCAGAAGGAGGCTACAACCCCCAATGTCCTCCGGCTATAATTGAAAGGTGTCTACAACCACCTGTCCTTGCCTCGTCCTACCACACTGAAGTAGAAGTAGAATGATGGAACCACTGTCACACTATCACTGTGAGATATATTGTTGTAAACCTATACCAATAAATCTAAACCATGAATCAACCTGTACCTCAACCTGTAATCAACATGTACCATAAACAAGTGCATCAACCATGCACCAACCTGTAATCAACCTGTACCATAAACAAGTGCATCCAACCATGTACCAAGTATTTACAAATCATTTTTCAACTACTCATTAACTATGACTCATTAATATGTACCAACATCATCAACTATACACCTCATGTATGTGCCAACTCATCAACTACTTGTCTCAAGTATGTACTCAACATGTACCTCAACAAAAATCCCTCATTAATTTCATCATCCAAATATGATTTGTAGCTTTGTAATAAACTTGGTGTATATGATCACATTCCTGCAAACCTCCCTTAACTTTAAAAACAAGAGACTAGCATTTTCATCAAACTTTTCTTTAGTCTCACATGCCTAGTTTTGAATTAGTCAACAACCCTAACTTGAAGTAATCATAACTTTTAACTTGTAATGTATAAAGATACGAAAATGATAAACAATGTTCTTCAATGTGTTTTTTTCAATTTCTCCAAGTGTCACTACTTGGAACCTCTCATAAAAGGAGTTATAGCAAAAATGGTATACCTTGCTGAATGTTGGCTTATTCTAGAGAGAGACCTTGTAGAGCGTGTCCCAAACAAAATATTTGATGAATTGATCTAAAAATATTACACAGAATATTAAAGACTGTACCCTAACCAACACATTTAGTCTCACTGAATTTGGATCTTTTATGAATAAGTTATGACATTTTTACCTGAAACACTTGATTTTGACTAGTTTTAGGACTGGCCATAAACCCTATTTTCCACGGAATGTAACTCCCAAACTAAAATGACCCACAAGTTGAATTTTTTACCACAGATAGTTGGATATGTTTTCTCACTTTCATAGCAATTTAAAATTCTGAATCATTGTAGAAAACGAGTTATAGTGAAAATGGTGAGATGACCTGTAAATAACATACCTTAGAAAGCACCATCAAAAGAATTTATCCTTCCTTGCATTTTGGCCTTGTTTTCTTCACCTTCACTCAGAATTCCGGTTTAGATATCCTTGGTTACCTCAGAAACATATA
>ML776590.1:411485-459608 GCA_009831015.1 Picea engelmannii | reverse complement strand
AAACCTTTGTGCTACGGGGCTTTCTTCAAGGGTTGACATCAATGACAACCAACCTTAATCAACAATCTCCCCCTTTGGCATTGATGACAACACTCTGATGCAATACTGAAATCATATCACTCATGCTCCCCCTGGAACCATGCATTTTTCCTCTGCATATGATAAATATGTTCCCCCTAGAACCATGCCTCTGTCCTCTACATCTGATAAATCTTCTCCCCCTGGAGCCATGCCTCTATCCTCTGCATCTAATAAATCTCTCCCCCTTTGTCATCAATGGCAAAGGTATCTTTCCATCTGAGGCTGCTCCCCCTGACAGGCTGTCCTCTTATGGTGCTTCCTCATGTACATATAGGACATATAAGATAAGCATTCAAATAACATTAAAAAAGAATTCATTTTTGGAGTAGAAATAACTCCAAGTCTTTGGCGAAGATATTCAAAAGCTTCCTGTGGAAGTGGTTTTATAAATATGTCTGCATCTTGTTCTTTTGTGCCCTCATACTCAACTCTGATGTTGTTTTCTGCAACCTGTTCCCATAGAAAGTGATACTTGATTGGAATGTGCTTCGTCTTGGAGTGCATCACTGGGTTTTTTGAGATATTGATGGCACTTGTATTATCACAATATATTGGAATGAGATCATCATACTCAACCTGTATATCTGTCAAAGTTTGTTTCATCCAAAGAACCTGTGTAAAACATGTTGCTGTTGCAATATAATTTGCCTTGGCTGTAGATAGAGATATCAATGATTGTTTCTTGCTTAGCCATGATACCAAACACTCACCTAAGTAGAACATTACTCCACTGGTGCTTTGTCGGTCATCAATACAACCTGCCCAATCTGCATCTGTGTAGGAAATAAGTGATAGATCTTTTCCTTTTGGATACCATAATCCAAACTCTTTTGTTCCTTTGAGATATTTGAAGATCCTCTTTACTGCTAATACATGTGATTCTTTTGGTGCTGCTTGAAATCGTGCCACCTATCCAACTGCCTACATTACATCTGGTCTGGATGTTGTCACATATAGTAGGCTTCCAATCATTGACCTATATTGTCTCTGATCTGTAGACTTTGAATCATCATCTTTTCTCAACTTACAACTAGTTTGCATGGGAGTGATAACTGGTTTGCAATCTTCCATTCCGAACCTCTTTAGCATTTCTCTGATATACTTGGTTTGAGAAATAAAAATTCCTTGGTTTCTTTGATGTATCTGAAGTCCCAGAAGGAAGGATAGTTCACCAAGTAACGACATTTCAAATTCATTCTGCATGTCTTTTGCAAATTTATGTCTTAACCTGTCATCATCACTACCAGAAATAATATCATCAGCATAAACTTCAATTAATAAAATATTACCTTGACTTACCTTCATATAGAGGTTGTTGTCTGCACTTCCTTTTCTGAACCTTGCTTGATGTAGATACTTATCCAGTCTGGAGTACCATGCTCTAGGAGCATGTTTTAGACCATACAAGGCCTTCTTTAATTTACACACGTAGTCTGTGTTCTCTGACAACTGAAATCCTTCTGGTTGTTCAATGTAGACTTCTTCTTCAAGTTCCCCATTCAGAAAATCTGATTTTACGTCCATCTAATATACTTTAACATTTTTGGAGCATGCATAAGCTAAAAGAAAACGGATTTCTTCCATTTTGGCAATTGGGGCAAATGTCTCTTCAATGTCGATTCCTTCAATCTGTGCATATCATTTACATACCAATCTAGCTTTGTCCCTTGTAACCTGTCCATCTTCATTCGATTTATTCCTGAAAATCGATGTTGTGTCGATCACATTATTATTCTTTGGTCTTGGAACCAATTCCCAAGTGTCATTTTTTTCTATTTGATCCAATTCTTCATCCATGGCCTTATTCCAAAATTCATCCTTGCTGGCTCCAAAATAGTTTGGTTCAATTATAGATAAGAGTGCTAGGTGTGTTTGTTCTGGTGAATGGATTTTTCTTCTAGTCTCAACTCCTACATCTTTGTTTCCAATAATCTGATCTAAAGGATGATTCTTCTGTACTCATTTTCTAGGTGTCTTTGGAACTACTTGTTGAACTTGCTCTTCTACTTCTATCGGATTATCTTCATCTTCATCTTCATCTTCTTCTTCTTTTTCATCTTCTTCTTCAAAAAGTTGTTCCATTGATTTGTTTTCTTCTTTCTTTAATTCTGGTTTTCCTGTTTCATCAATTGTTATGTTGATTCTTTCCACAACTTTGTTTAATATTAGATTGTAACACTTGTATGCTTTCGTTGTACTTGAGTAACCAAAAAGTATTCCTTTTTTCCACACGAGAGTCAAAGTTTCTCATTCTTCCATCTTCTCTTTTGATGTAGCATTTGCTTCCAAAAAGTCTGAAGTGCTTCACATTTGGTGGTCTTCCTTTCCATATCTCGTAGGGAGTTTTATCAGTGTTGTTTCTGAGCATTACTTTGTTTTGAATGTGAACTGTTGTATGCATTGCATGTGTCCAAAAAATATCTGTCAACCTTGAATCCATTATCATTGTTCGAGCCATTTCTTGTATTGTCCTATTCTTTCTTTCAACAACTCCATTCTATTGAGGTGTCCTAGCGATGGAGAATTTCCTTTTTATTCCATGATTGCTGCAGTAGTCTATAAATTCCTTTGAGGTGAATTCTCCTCCATTATCCGATCTTAAGCATTTGATTCTTGAATCCATCTCATTTTCAACCATTTCCTTGTAGATCTTGAAATTTTCAAAAGCTTCTGATTTGTTCTTGAGAAATCAAACTGCAGTCATTCTTGTATAATCATCAAATAATAACATAAAGTATCTTTCACCTTTTAAGACTTTTGTTGTAGTTGGTCCAACTAGATCAGTACGCACAATTTCTAGTGGTTTTGTTGTTGAATATTCCTTTGATTTGAACCTGGTCTTTGTTTGCTTTCCTTGTTGGCAATGCTTGCATAAAGTGTTGGTTGGTTTCGTGATCTGGGGCATTTCTCTGACTGCTTCTCTTTTGTTGACTTTGACAAGGTTATAAAAATGCATGTGTCCCATTCTTGTGTGCCATAGCCAACTTTCATCTTCCTTTCCTAGACAACACTTTTCTTTTCCAATTTCGCTTAACACATATATGTTGCTTGAAGTTCTTGCAGTTGTAGCGACCAATTTCCCTGAACCTTCTTTTCTTATCTCACACTTTTGTGAATCGAAAGTAACTTTATGACCTTGGTCACACATTTTAATCACACTTAAAATATTATGTTTCATATCTTCTACTAGTAGAACATTTTATTCCTTTTCATTCTTATTCCCAATTCAGACTGTGCCTTTTCCAATGATTTTGGATGAATCATCATTTCCAAAGGAGACCGATCTATCTCTTTCCTTTCGTAATGTAAGAAACTTGTCTCTATCACCTATCATGTGTTTTGAACATCCACTATCAACATACCAACCACGTTTCTTTTGTTTAGCTTGTAGAGAAACTGTGCATTCTTCATTGCTATACTAATCTTTCTTTCTTATCCATGTCATTTTCTGAGGTTCTTGTTTGTGACTCTGTTGAGGTTCTTTAGGAGGGACTGTCATTCTGCAATTTTTGGCCATGTGTCCAAAATTGTTACATTTGTAAAATTCCACTTCAGTGATCAAAGATTCAAACATGTTGTAACTTCTTCTTTGTGTTTCACTAGGTATTATTGAATAACCCCTTTGTGTATGGCTCTCAAAGTAGTTATTGTTCCTATTGTTAGCTCTGCAATTTACAACTTTATGTCCAAAATTATTACATGCATAACATAAACCAAAAAATATAGTTTGATACCTGGTAGTTGAAGATCTTATGAAAGGAGGTGCTTTTATGAATCCTTCTTCTTCTTGAGGCCTATCTATCTATTGTTGATTCTGAAATCTGAATCTTCTCAGTGGAGGAGTGCCCCTGTAATCTTCCTTGTATATCTTTTTATCCCCTTTGATTGTTTATGCATAAATTTTTGGATTTGTTTCTTGATCCCTTTTCTGTTTGATTGTATCCAAGTCCGGACTTGTCAAGATAAGATTTTTGAGTAGTGATAATGTCATCTAGAACTTTTGAGCTATTCTGCATATTTTTCTTTTGAATATCCCTTCTTAGTGAGACAATCTCTGCTTCCAAGTTTCCAATGATCTTGTCCTTTCCTTCTAGCTGTTCTTTGAGTGCTTCAATTCTTTTATCTTCTTCTATTTGAACCTTCAATTTTGTGATCATTTGTTCTAGTTCTTGAGTGTCTTTTTTCTTATCTAGTTCTGCTTGTAGTTTCTTGTTTTTCTTCTTTTCTCTTCCAATAACTTCTATGGCACTCATTAATTCTTCTCGGA
The DNA here is from genome assembly GCA_009831015.1 of Picea engelmannii. NCBI lineage: Eukaryota > Viridiplantae > Streptophyta > Pinopsida > Pinales > Pinaceae > Picea > Picea engelmannii. The sequence goes on along the minus strand of ML776590.1, from coordinate 455,260 downwards.
AGTCAACTTCTACCTCTTGAATTTATTCTTCATATGCTTCTTCATATTCTCTTCATATTCTTCTTTATCAGAGTCTTCTACTAGCATGAATAGAACTCTCCCTGTTTCACTGTCACTGACTTCATCTTCATCTGATGATGAGATGTCTTCTTTGGTGCAAATTTTTTTATTGAAAACTTTCTTTGTAGTTGTTTTACCTTTATATGTTTGTTTTCCTTTTGAGTAACCTTTATCATTTCTCTTTTTCTTATGAGGAATTTTGTTAGAAAAATGACCAATACCATCACAATTAAAACAAATTAAAGGAATTTTACCTTTGTACTTACTATTGGTTCCCTTGTTCAGTCTTTTGACGAAGTTGACCACTTCTTCATCATCTTCCGAGACGTCGTTGCTGCTGCTATATTCTTCTTGTTTCTTTTTCTTTTGCTTTGATCTTTTGGATGCATTGAAGGATGCTTCTTTTACATCTGGATTTTCCTGTTCAATTCTTATCTCATATGCTATGAAGATTCCATGCAGTTAGTCCATGCTTATTGCGTTTAGATCCGATCTTTCTTCTAGTGTTGATATCTTAGGGTTGAATCTCATAGGAAGATATCTTAGTACCTTTTGAAAAATTACAGATTCTTCGATTTATTCTCCCAATCTTATGATTGCATTCACCGTTTTATCAACTCGTAAGAAGTAGGTTGCGATATCTTCATCTTCCTTCATTTTTAGTTATTTGAACTGACCTTTGTAAGTTTGAAGCTTTGCTGCTTTGACTTTTGAATCTCCTTCATAAATATTTTGAAGCTTGTCCCAAATCTCTTTAGCAGATTTACAATGTGCAACTTTGGTGAATATTGTATCACTGAGACCATTCAAAAGTGCATATATGGATTTGGAATTATTCTCACCGAGTTTCACTGCTTTGTCATTTGTTGGTGGAATTGTTGGTGTTGTGTGTCCATCTACAATTGATTGCCAAACTTGAAATCCCTGTGCTTGTATATATTTCTTCATCCTTATGCTCCAAAAAGCATACTTTTGTCCATCAAACTATGGTATTCCATTTTTATATGAGTTGGTACTCTCCATGATCTACCTTTCAATGGTTAAACTGATTTCTGAAGGAACCTACTCTGATACCAATTGTTGGATTACTGAGAGGGGGGGTGAATCAGTAATAGTGTAATTATAATCGTTTTTCTTCAAATGTTATATCAATGTAGAATTATTATTCAATAATGAGTAGTGAGAAATAAACAATCACACACATACATAGTACACCAGTGTTTTACATGGAAACCCAAATTAGGAGAAAACCACAGAATTCTTTTTATTATATGTCTTGAAGAATTACATTCATTGGAGGCACCAACTTCCTTTGTTTTCCAGCTGCAACTGGAAAGAGGCTCCAACCCCCTAGTTTCTCAGGCTACAACCCGAGGGAATATCCAACTCCCCAATTCTTTGGCTACAACCAGAAGGAGGCTACAACCCCCAATGTTCTCCAGCTAAAATCGGAAGGTGGCTACAACCACCTGTCCTTCCCTCGTCCTGCCACCCTGAAGTAGAAGTAGAATGATGGAACCACTGTCACACTATCACTGTGAGATATACCGCTATAAACCTGTACCAATAAATATAAACCATGCATCAACCACACATCAACCTGTACCTCAACCTATAATAAACCTGTACCATAAACAAATGCATCAACGATGCAACAACTTGTAATCAACCTGTACCATAAACAAGTACATCAACCATGCACTAACATGTAATCAACCTGTACCATAAACAAGTGCATCCAACCATGTAACAAGTATGTACAAATCATGTGTCAACTACTCATCAACTATGACTCATCAATATGTACCGACATAATCAACTATACACCTCATGTATGTGCCAACTCATCAACTACTTGTCTCAAGCATCTACTCAACATGTACCTCAGCCAAAATCCCTCATCAATTTCATCATCCAAATCTGATTTGTAGATATGTAATAGACCTAGTGTATATGATCACATTTCTACAAACCTTCCTTAAATTTAAAAACAAGAGACTAGCATTTTCATCAAACTTTTMTTTACTCTCACATGCCTAGTTTTGGATTAGTCAACAACCCTAAATTGAAGTAATCATAGCTTTGAACCTGTAATGTATAAATATCTGAAACTGATACACAATGTTATTCAGTGTGTTTTATGCAATTCCTCCAAGTTTCACTAYTTGTAACCTCTCAGAAAAGGAGTTATAAAAAAAATGGCATACCTTGTTGAATTATGGCTTATTCTAGAGAGCGACCTTGTAGAGCGTGCCCCACAAAAAATATTTGATGAATTGATMTAAAAATGTTACAAAGAATACTAAATAATGTACCCTAACCAACACATTTGGTCTCACTAAATTTGGATCTGTTATGTAGAAGTTATGACRTTTTTACCCGAAACACCCGATTTTGACTAGTTTCAGGACTGGCCACAAACCCTATTTTCCACGAAGTGTAACTCCCAAAATAAAATGATCAAAAAGAGGAATTTTTTACCATATATACTTGGATATGTTTTCTCATTTTCATAGCAATTTCACGGTCTGAATCATTATAGAAAAAAAGGTATAGCGAAAATGGTGAGATGACCTGTAAATAACATACCTTAGAAAGCACCATCAAAAGTTTATCCTTCCTTGCATTTCGACCTTCTTTTCTTCACCTTCACTTAGAATTATGGTTTATATATCCTTGTTTCCCTCAGAAACATATATATATTCAATATTCTCAAGTGTGTTTCAAATGAGAGAGCCTTGCCTCTTATTTATACTCTCCAAGTAGCTTCCTTAAAAACATCTTCTAGGTCACTTGGCCCACTTTCTTTATTTTAGGGTTGGGTCCACTTTTAATTTCTCCCTTAAATTTATTATTGAAATAATTTATTTTTTATTCACTTTCAATTATAATACACTCATCACTTCACTTTATTATTTACCTTTTAAAATCTCTTAAACCACTTTGACTACTTTGACCTTTTGGGGCTTCTAGATGACATATGAGGGTCCTCCAACTTCGTAATGCCATAAATATCAAACCGTGAGGAGTTATGTGATGTTATACATACCACCAGAAATGGCATGACATGTAATATCCATATAGAATAGTATTATCTAAAAATATATCATAACTCATACCATTACCCATCAAGAAAACTTGGGTCCATTACCCAAACCTGGGGTCTCCAACTTTTCATGGCCATAACTCTCTAACCGTGAGGAATTATGTGACATTCCACATACCACTAGAAATGACATGAAAAACACTATCCATCTAGGATATTTTCCCTAAAAAAATCACTTTCCTAAATCTCATTATTCCACAATTAAGCATGGGTTCTCTTACTCCACAAAGCATCTTCCCGTGAGGGCTTTCACCATAAGGGGACCACTTTGGAGTTCATCCATATTTACTTCTTATCGACCATGAAAAAACAATAATGAGTCATATTTACATCAAACAATATCGGGTCCATTACCCAAACCTTTTTGCTACGGGTCTTTCTTCAAGGGTTGACATCAATGAAAACCAACCTTAATCAACAGTCTCCATCTCCAGCTTCTCCAACATTTCTATAGATACTAAATTATCAGTACTCCCACTATCTATAATCATCTTGCAAACTTTTTCCTTTGTTTTAAAAGCAGTGCTGAACAACCTCGTTCACTGAACTGAGTCTTCTATTTCTTTCTCTAGCTTTAAAATAACTTTCCTCGTCATAAGGTTCTTTCCTCCTTTTGTTTCCTCTACTTCCACATTCTTCTAGGCTTCATAAATGTGTTCTTCTCCTCCTCCTTCTTTCTTCCTCTAGGTACATTCCCAAGACATGTGTCATGTCTTTCCATAGGCATAACGTTTAACTCCACCTCCTCTACTTCTTCCTCTTCCTCGAGGAAAATAATTTCTCCCACCAAACGATCTTCTTTGGGAACTTCCTCTCCTTTAAAAGTGACAATATGATTTCTCATTCTCATCCTTTTTTTTGGTGACTCATCATAGACAATCCCCTTACCTCTATTTGAGTCTCTACTTCTATTTCACTAACTCTGGTTCCTGGCCAACTTTTATTCTTCCTTCAATGCAATCTGATAAGCATCTTCCACTTTCCTTATGGTCATCATGTTAATCTCATCATGGATTTCATACCTCAAGCCATCTATATACATGGAAATTTTTTCATCATCCTTCTCCCTTTGTACAGTTTGAATATTTAGCTTATAAAATTCTTCTGTGTACTCTTTCACTGTCATACTCCTCTATTTCAGGTTCTGCAACTTCCTGAACAAATTTATCTAGTAATCCTTAGGTAGGAACTTTTCCTTCAATTTGGCCACCATTATATCCCACTTCTTTATCTTATGTTTTCTTTTGCTCCTCCTCTCTACCTGCAGTTCATACCACCATAGTGTTGCATGTCCCTTTAATCTGGTGACAATGTGTCTCACCTTCCTTCCTTCATCCATATATTCATAGTCAAAATACTTGTCAATGGACCTTATTCAGTCCAACAGCTCTTCAACATCCAATTTACCTTCATACATTGGGACTTCTACTTTCGCTCTAGTTCCCAACTTCACAACAAATTTCAATAAGTGTTCTTCGGCTGCATCTTCCCCTGTAGCTTCTTCAATTTATATTTCTTCTCTCTCTGCATCACTGACATCTCCAGTGGCAGATGTTCTCCTTTGCATTGCTTCCATAGCTTCAAACCTTGTGCTAATTTCTCTCACTTCTCTTCCTACAACACGATTTACTATAGGTGGATCTACGCGTATATTCCGATTTGCGAATTTCCAAAGGATCCTCACGACTAAACAGTATGCAACTTCTTTGAAATCTAATGGTCTGAAATGGTTAATCTCCTCCTGGATGGATATTAACCCTTGATATTGTCCAGCTTTCAAAATTTCTTCTTCTGGAGGATTTATCTTGCTAAATCCTCCATACTTGTTCTTCCTTCAAAATTTGAATTCCTCAAATGGAATTCTTTGACACTTAGTCGATTTATGGTCTAGTGCACTCCTTGCAAATGAACTCTTCACAATCTTATGAGAAAACCCAGATTAGTTTTCCAACGTTTTCTCCAAATCAAAGACTTCGCATACACACTCCTTGTGCTTATTATGCAGAATCTACATACAAAAGGTCCATGCTATCTCTTATGAGCTTTGAGTCGAAATACTCTCTCACACACGCACTCCTTGCATTCGGTATGCACTCCTTGCATAAACTTACAGAAGATAAATACTTGAAACTTATTCAATTATTCATTCACCATGAACTTCATGCATTCACAAACTCATCATAATAGTGAAACTATGAAACAATATCAACACAGTACCTTTGGATAATTTTCCTTTGTTCTATTCATTTCAAAAAAATAGTAATTACAAGTACCATCCCCTTACAAGAAATACAATGAAAAATTCTCTAACGGAGAGCGCTTACCCGAATCTTCTCTATCTTATCTAATTTCTATCACCTTCTACTCTAGCGGTTACCTACTCACTTAATTAAATACAACCTAATGACTAATCAGGGAAAATATCCTACACCTGTAATATTCTATAGTCGTGTAAGGATTTAGAATCGCTCTGTCATTTCAAACGATGGCCCGAATTTACATACTCTAATTTAATTAATGAGAAATTCAAAAATATCCACACCGCTACCAAGCTGGTTAAGAGTCGATTTGTTTCTTTTAATGCATGAAGTGTCAAGTTCTCTTCCACCTCCACTTTTCTTGATTTGATAGCGATGCTCCTGCATCAGAAACTTTCCTATTGTAAGTTAACTTTCTATAGTAGAACACCATGGGGTTTGTGTTGATATGGAAAATAGGTGCTCATTTGGAAATTGGTCATCAATCATGTCTTCTTTAGTAGGAATGATCAATCTGGATAAGAAATATGGAACTGCATATTGTTTTTTAGGCTTATCAAGAATAGTTATATCAAATTGTTGTAATAGAAAACAAAATATAATCATCTTACCTTTAATGTCAGGTTTATTCATCAAGTATATGATGGTAACATGATCTGTGTGAATAAAAATTTTATAACCCGTAACATAATGTCTAAATTTATTGAGAGCATGAACCCTGCTAAAAGTTCATTTTCTATAATAGTATAATTCAATTATGCACCAACTAAATTCTTACTTATGAAGTAAATTGCATAAGGTTGATTTTCTTCATCTTGTCCTAAGAATGCTCCTACAAACTCGTGTGATGCATCAGTGTGAATGTGGAATGGGATACCCCAACTGGGACCTTGTAATACAAGAGAAGTTGTAAGTTTTTATTTTATTTCCTCAAAATATTGTTCACAGTTCATGGTTCAATAATAATCTACATCTTTGGAAAACAAGGTAAAGAGAGGATAGGCTATCTTAAAGAAATCCTTGATGAACCTTCTATAATATCTTACATGTCTAAGAAAGCTTCTTACATCTTTCAATTTCAAAGGGGTAGGAAGTAAAGTGATGATTTTGATCTTATCTTGATCCCTTCATTCATAATCATCTTGATTTTTTGTAATACCCCAAGATCGAGCCCCTGAAGAATTATAATGATGTTTAATGATGTTTATAGGCTGGTGAGCCAAGTGTTTATAATATGGGAGGCTTATGTGTTACTAGGCACGAGAGCCTAGATGCTAAAGACTAGGGAGTCTGATGGATAAGAAGGATATCCAGTCCATATTAGAATTACTGTGGAACCCATAACCCCATGTGCGACTAAGAAATCTGAAGAGAAATAATTGTCCATAAAACCACCAATCAGTAGTAGAAGGATTTTAGTAGGATGCGGGTCTAGTGGAAATTCAAGTGGAAGTACAAATACAACTAGTAGTAGTCAATTATATACACCATGCGGAGGTGTTACAACAAATTTTACAATGGCATGACATGATCTGACTATTCAGTTACCATAGTTTCATGGAGAAGGGTCGAAGAACCTAAAGAAGCATTTATTTACTTGTGAAAAGATTTGGGAGCTAAAAAAATCATGGATGAAGATAAAAAATTAGCACAACTTACAATCACATTCAGAGACCATGCATTGGACTGGTATATGGCCCTCACAGTAAACAACCCACTAGGGATGATTTTAAGGATGAAAAAATATATTAAAATGTAGAAACATGCACTAATATTACTAATCCTTAATATGGAAAATGTAAAATGTTTGGCGATATTTTTGTAAAAATATTCAAATTTCTAAGGATTTTATATACTTTCTATAAAAAAAATTGGTTATTTTTAAGATAAAATATTTTTATTCTATGGAATTTGGGAGAATTGTTCTTAGAAGAAATGGAAATTGGTGAATTGTTTTTTGGGGAAAACTATGGAAAATTATCCCATTTGCGAAACTTATCCCCTAATGCAACCAATAAGGAACACCTACAATCGTCACAATTGTAAATAAGGCACTAATCATTGAATTCCAACGACCAAGTTCATAGGATCAATACATGAATGAGATGATAGAAATCAAATGGAAACTAGGAGAGTTGATTTGGGAAATCGACCATAAGTTCAAGCGATTGAAAGGTAAGTTGAAATACCCCATCACAAGTGTTGTTCCTGATATTGATTATAAGGCTCAAAGAATAATGCCATGCATCAAAGGTTTTAAATGAAATGTTTTTATGAGTGATTTTTCCTACTTTCAGTTTTCTGAGAAATAATATTTAAAGGAAATTAATAATAAGATGGTACATAGGTTGTATCTCATTATCTGAGTCACAATTATAATGTCAAATGATGTAGAAAGATTTAAAAAAATGTTAAACAAATTTAGGTATCAATTACAGATAAGTCTCACCTTGTTTGCAGTAAAATAAAAGTAGAAGATGCACCCTTGAATAGGATATAAGAATGTAGTAATTCACACAGATCAGAGGTCTTGTTTTAGTCACAGTAATAAAAGAGGAAATTTTTTTACTGAATGAACTGCTAATATAATATGATCACAGTAGATGTAGTACTAAATTGCAATCAATCATTCTTCAAGAATTACATAAAGAAATTCATAGAAATGGAAACGCAGTGAGAACACATAACTCAAATTGAACTAAACTTAGAATCTCTATCCGCACTTGTATTAATACTAAAAAAGAGTTTCTCTGTTACATTTGACAAGAAGCATCCTCGAATAGATCTTAAATCTATATATTTATAAAAAAATTGTCACAACTGAGAATTGTTGGACTTCCCACAATATATCACTAAAAATAGAATACATTTGAATAAAATAATAGTATGAAAATATTGTGGAGTTTTGATGGTACTTCCTCTGTCTCTTTGTCTTCTTGCATATGCACTCACTTTCCTTTGATCTTTGAGCTGGGTATACATGTCACTAAGGCCACCCCAATCATTTGTCTTATTGTCTTGGGCATTTGATCTCGTTTCCATCTGTCCCTTTGGGTGTGTTCAGTGGGGCAAGGAATTGTAGTTGAATTCATGGGGGGGGGGTAATTAGATGAATAGGTTAGTGTTGGATTGTTAAGGGATGGATAACAATTACAAGGAAGAGTAATGTTTCACGAAAATAATGGTGGGGGAATAATTGTCCAATGAGGAGGTGGGATGAGTGGATACAAGAATGCAGGTGGTAGGGATAGACGAGGTAAGTGATTGTTGGAGGGTGAAAGGTAGAGTGGGTGGAGAAGGTCGACATTTTTCATGCTTTCTCATTTTCTCCCACCTACACTCACTTTTCCCTATTCAATGCATTGGGTGCACCTATCTATTAATGCTACCACAAATCTCGAAGGTTCAATCCTTTCATTTAGTTCAAAAGAAAACATATTCTTCTATATTTGTGGTAGATTCTCATGGATCTTATTCACCTCTTGGACTGTGTCCCAAAACTATGAACTTGGACTGACCAACCATTCATTAATTTTAAGCAAATCAATCTGGCACATCTCTTGGATGACCGCCTAAGTGTTTTCCTTGTTCTTTATGGAGCTTTGATGGTTTATTTCTATCTCAATATGCCCCAATGTCTATGAGATATTATTCCCTTCAAACTCAATCAAATTTTTATTTAATGAAGACAATGCCTCTAGACAAGCCTCTTTTACATCTCTGACAAGTTTCTTTCCTTCTTCCATATTTGTTTCCCAGGATTTTAGGGCCATTTCGCCTCTTACTTGTTCATAATGAGAGAGAAGGAGAAAATCAAGGGTATTATCTCTCTGCTTCCATATGATAACTTCTTGAAACTTAGACCAGGCTGAGTGGGCCTCTTTTTCCTTGACATAAATATCTTTTAGAGAAAGGTCTACTACCTGATAGGATTTCTAGATAGCATCCACTTTCAGATAGAGTTCTTGATGGGAAACTTCCAACCTCTCATTGACTTCTGATGCTTGTTTTTTGAAGGCCAAAATGTTTATCATTGTGTTCTCTTTTAGGGCCAATTTGGTCTGCAGATGTTTAATCAAATCATCATGATGAGTGATTAAACCTTCGCTGGTTTGTGACTTCTGGTAGAGAAACTCAAGGTTATCCTATAACTTGTTAATTTGTTGCTGATGACTAGCCCTGATTTTCTCAAAGTCATGTTTCATCCTACTTCTGAGAGTCTTCTCTGTACTATATATATCATTTTTCAATTTTTCTACCAAGAATCATTTATGTCACAGTTGTTCAGTCAAATTGTCCACTTACTATTGATTGGAAGTAGCAAAAACCCCTAACGAACCTACAACTTCTTTTGAAAACTTTGGACCATCATGGTATTTCTCGTCATACGCCAATCTTTTTCTTTTAGTGATAAATCCATCCTTTTGGTGAGATTACCTCTTCACGATAGCTTTTCATTTCTTGTTGAAAAATAAATCTGAGGGAGGCATCTCTTCAGAAAATATAGGGGTAAGATCACCTACAAAAGTGAGTTCAAAATCATGATTTCCGAAGCTAGTCTGTAAAGGGGTTAATGATGCAAGAGGAGAAAAAAATTCCATGGAATGTTGTTGTCCTGTTGTATTCAGGGTGCCAACAGAAGTAGCTGGTGTTGAATGAGGAACAACCTATCCTGGATTCATGAAATCTTTGAATCGAGATAACACCTGTGGATAATTTAGCTCTGACAATGATGTTCTTATTTCATGAAATAATACTTCTGGTATTTTTGAGACCTCTTCAACTTTGTACTTAGTGGATGAACTTGTCTCAGACCCTGTAAGTCTAGATTCCTATGAAGGAGGCGTGATATTTGACTCTCCATGCAATATATTTGGTATACTATTATGTATTTGTTTTTGGATGCTGAGGAACCCAACTTATTGGTCAGGGGGCAGAGTTTGGAATCTTCTTCAGACTTCCTCATAATATCTAACTGCCCTAAATATTTTGTCATAAGGACAATTCTCATGGATGTATCTCTTCATGTTAAACTGAGCTAGATGATTTTCCACTATCTTATGTGGATCATGATTCTTGAATTCAATGTCAACTAATTTTACATCCTCCAGGGTTGCGGCCTTGACTTTAGAGTGACTGAAATCTAATAATGTAAACATGCCAACTCGAATGGGGAAAGTTGGCTAAAATTTTTTCTAAGATGCTTTCAACTCTTTGTTGATACCTCCTACTACTGTCTGGTATGCCACTTCTCTACACACCATCCTATCGGGTTAAAACTATGGAAGGGCATGAGGAGGAACCAAACAACCAAATACTCTGATATAGGAGAATTTATCCTCAATGAACTAGTTTTCCAACTTGCCTAGGTTCCCCATAATCTTTTATGAAATCTGGGGCGGTGGGTGACCATAAATAGCTATATGCATAGGCACTACAACATTGTGACAGATTTTGTAAAAGAAATATTTAGTGTTCTCCTCCAATAATTTGGAGTGATAGAAATGAATTGGCTAAGAAATGGTTGGGGTCCAACTCCAGTTCATCAGGGGAAAAGGGGTCATGAAACAAATGGAATCCATAACATATGTTGTCATGTAAAAAGGGGAAGGATGCCCTTTTTTTTTTTTTGATTTATACTCGGTGATTTTCTTGGCCAAATTATTAGATATCATTTTGGCCCAATTGAAGGTATAACCCTCAGCCACCTCGTTCATGATGGTTACCCACTCAACCAATAAATGTGTAGGGTTCTTCTTCCCCCAAAAATGACAGAGCATCATGACTACATATAACATATGAGTATCTAAATATGTCATGGCATATATACCATGAGCGTCAACTCTTAATTTTTCTATATGTCCCCACTAGGTATAGACAATATCATGACCATTTCGTGTGTATTGGGTGCATTCCTTTCTCTCAAACTCTAGAAGAAATGAAACATTGTAATTTTATTTAGGAGTAGGGGAAATTTTGTACATTACTTGAAGGTTCTCTGGTTCGAAAGATTTGACAATGACCTATTGGTGGTTGATGATTCTCCTCGTTTGGATGTCAACATGTTCCAAGGCCCAATTTATCATATCATTGTAGGGTATTATTCTTGGCCATGAAACAATATTATGCAGTTCCGACTGTTCTACTTTTCTAAGATTAGCTGTAAAGGAGTCGTTGTCTTCTTCGGTAGAGTCATTTGGACAAATATTGATCTCATGATCTAAGACATAAAAAAACCTACCTCCAAGTTTTAATGACATCCACAACTCACAGAGTTGTGTCTGATAGAACATATGTGATTGGATTTGAATCATCACCCAATGCATCAAGCTTCTTTGTAGCTTTTCATGGCTCCATAATCCTCAAGGGATACAAATTAGCTTACTTGTGACAAGAGAAGTCTGTAAATTCTACACTAGATAAAAACCGCTAATTGAAAATGGTAAAAATGATTTTGAAATTCGAAGTGATCCATTTAAAAAGACTATTGATCTTCGTATAGCTTTACTGACGAAGAATTTATTAAAATTAATGGAATTTATTACCTGGTGATTCACAATCCTTATTTGAAATCATTATCCTTAATCAATCATAGATGTCATTAATACTTCGACAGTTTGCATTTGGGAGTTTTGGATGCGATAGGGTGGAAATATCCCGAAGTCCGAATTCGCGGAGGAGCTAATATCTGAGTAATCACTTTTAAGTCTTAATTAATTATGTTTAAAAAGTTGTATTAACTGTAAGTATTTCTGAAGTTCAAACTTCAAAAGTTTTGAATATAGCACAAGAGAAATTTCCTGAAATATGAAACTCTGAAGTAATTAATTAAATCTTAATCATGACTAATTAAATCCATTAACTGTTTTATTAATTCATTGAAAACCCTTTTTACTTTTTGTAATCACTTTACTTTGACGCTTTGATAATTCGATGTTTTGTGAACTCAATATTTGTTAATACTCTTGAAGGGCCATCTGCCAAAGTGATGTGGCAGAGATGAAGTCATTCTCAATGACATGTCAAGAAAAGAGAGGTGCCACATGTCACTCAAAAACTTGTGAATCATCCAAAAAAAATGTCAAAAATAAGTGCCACGTGTTAGCCCATGAAATATTTAAAATACATGTGTCCTATGACCCATTCATAAGTCCTTTAGGATTTATGACGAGTTGTTATCTTAGGGCTTCAAATTGTTTGGGTTTTTATTGTTTAGATTTGTTGGAATACCCAAAGCTCGAAGCTCTGAAGCGACCGTTAAATATTTCCTTTTAAAACTTAGGAGACTCCAAAACCTCGAAGATCATTAGGATCATTAGATCAAGTTAAAGAAAATCATTGATGGTAGACATTGTAAGTGCCTTATTGCTAAATAACAACCAATGGATTTGATTTAAAATTCAAAGGCAACTCTCCAAGTTTTTTTCTTTTTGGGTAAAAACTTTTATTTTTAAGAGGTAAAATATTAAGTTCAAAAGATCAAAATTAGACGTGTTCCAACAAAAAATATGCAACATAGACACCTATTCATTAATTGATGATTTCTGCATCTTAAATATCCATTGAGTAAACAAAAGTTCTAGACTCAGGTTGAGGATCTGTAAGAAGCCATGAAATTGGAAGAAAATTAGTATAAACATACATATTGAGTTGTAGAAGAGTTAAGAGAGGATCTCAAGAATATGACATTTCAGTTGAATCAGAAAAAAGGAAATGAAAAGAGGGAATTTGTCTGATGTACCTTATGAAGAATAAAATGACATCATAAAAATGAGTGCCCAACATTTGAGCAGTACTTGGGAGAAGGATTTACAAATCCCTTACCCACAAGAGGACCATGGTGTCAAATATGTAGAACACATGGACATGATCCCTATCATTGTCCCAGGATGAAAAAGTACCAAACAATTCCTAAGAGTACATTCTGTAATTTCTGCAAGTCTGTAGGACATCAAGACAAGGGTTGTTGAACCTTGGAAATGATGAAGGAAATGACCTTAGATGCATACATGATGTAGGTTGAACCAATGATAGGTCCACCTGGGAAACAATATAATAACGCGTAGTATTTTACAACGCCATCGTAGTGTAATAATGCACAATAGTATAATCAAGTACCATAGTATAATATGTCATGCACAGATAATAAGGGAAACAGATGAGGATTTAGAGGAGGAGTCCATCGAAGAGGAGGATTTGGAGGAGGTAGAGAACCAATAAGCTATCACAATTGTCAACAACCTAGACACTATGCAAGGGATTTTCCACTTCCACTAGTGAAATGCATGTATTGTCGTGCAACAGATCATGATACGATAGATTGTCTTAGACTTATGACAAGGATACATGAAAAAAGGAACGAGAATAATCAGAATGTTCAAGGGATTGTTGCGAAAACTAGAGAATACGATGGGAATAAGATCAATATAGTGACTTGAGGAGGAACCAAAATAGGAGCAGATGAAGCAAAGAAGAATCAAGACTAGCACTAGTGGGTCAGAAATAATACAACACCTTAACAACATTTTGATGTGCGCAAAGAAAAGGACACATTCACGCAGGTCAGACAAGAAATTTTGAAGGAGAATATTGCTTCTACTTCGGGTATAAATCTAGTAGATGATGTACTAGTATATGATATTCCTCTTCTATTTGATTATACCAACAAAGATCAGCCTTCAAAACAAGTAAGTAATCTAAGAAACTTGTTGGGGTCTTGTTTGAAGTTGTTGAATCATAAAACCTATATACAAGTATTACAAAGTATGTTAGGAAAATGCAATTCAGGGGAAGAGATAAAACTAAAGAAAAAGACAACCAATCAAGTCCATAAGAAGACAATAAAAAATAAGGATTTTAGGCTAAATGAAAATATTGTATACTTTAATATGGGCGACATCATATTGGACTTGGGATATGAGGTAAATGTTCTACATAATAAAACATGGGAATGTATGGGGAAACTACATTGGGATATTCACCTATTCAAATGAAATTAGCAAACCAACACAAGGGGATACTAATTGGTAGATTCAAAGGTATACTAGTGGATTTATATGGTGTGTACACTATGGAAGACTTTGAGGTAATTGAAATAGTGGATAATAATACACCTTATCCATAATTGTTAGAATTGGATTTTTGTTGCAGGAGCATCTCTCCACCTCATCACGCGTCAGTCAATTAACTCACATGGGCCAACTCCCTTCGCTCTTTCATGCTTAAGAATTTCCGCAAACTACTTACTCCCTTTTCCATGATTTCCCAAATCGACGAATTCTTCAAGACCAAATATGTAGTCCACGTTCCTCTCGTGATCAATGGCTGTGATCAATTCACGAGTTCGGACTTTTTGAATCCTATCTTCTTCTGACTCCGTCCTTCTTGACTTGTGAATCAATGAAGTGCCGATCCCAACTCCACATGTCCTATCCCAATGGACGACCAATATTACTTCATCTCTTAGCTCTTCAAGTATTCTCCTCTTGACTTTTCTCGAAGGGTTCTTCCTCCGAAATGCATGGATCTCTACCACGTATCTTTTGGATGTAATAGTCTAGAATCACTTCGTGCCTCGTGAATTCGGGAAGACCTTCATTTTCTCCTGGAAAACCTCTCAAAGTTCTTTCTCTCAAACCTATCAATCTTTTTCCATCTGTCTTCCCCAACGATTTATTATTTCTCTATCTTCAATAATTCGGCGAGTTCTCGACCCCTTTTGCACACTTAGGGAAATTGATTTCTTTTGAGACTTAGGATATTCTCGAACTCCTTCTGCACTCCTTGTAGGATTCTGCGCAGGCTCTTCTGTGGCTTTGTGACTTTGATCGGCTTGAAAAACCTATAAGTTTATCATTCCTCTGTGAACTTCCTCATGCCCTCCTAGCAATTTCTTTCTCTTTCTCCTGATCTTGTAATATGGACTTGTAGTATCTGTGGCACACTCCTTGCACTCAACTCTCTTATTGGATGACTTCTCCCTTAGCTTACGAAAGGGTTTAAGTCATATCCTTTCCTTTGTCGATGCACTCTTGCAAATCTTTCCTTCCTTAGAATGTTCAACAATTCTTGGATTCTCTTAAGAATTCCAACACTTCCAATAGTGTTTCTCTTGTGCATGCTCACACTAAATCAATACCCTCCTGGCAGAGTGTTTTAGAGTGTTCAGTAACACTGAACTGTGCTTCCTCCCACAGAGTCTTTCCTTCCAAGGTACTTAACCACCTTGAAATTTCCTCCTAAGTCTGTGAATTACCTCGTATTCCCTCTTGGTAGTTTCTCTTATGACTCCATCGACTTCATACACACACTCCTTGTGTCGGCTCACAGAGTTTCCTCTCTATGTCGCGCACTCCTTACACTTAGCCTATAGAACCAAACCTAATCCAACACACTCATGGATAGAAACTTGCATCTCTATCTCTACAGACAATTTCTAACATTCACCTACAACTCAAATGCATGTAAATGACATTCATAACACAATATCCATTACACATAAATTGATAACAGGATAAACTGTCATTTTCTATTAATGGTGGACTATCAAATTAAAATAGTGGAGTCTGAGCTACAACTGTGTCTCATATCTACGTGTTTCTCTTCTGACTAACTCTATCTTGGCTAACCTACTTCCACTTCTACTTGGAAACAATACAAATATTTATACAAGAGGGGATCAATGAGCTTCCCTCACAAGCTAAACTAGTGGTGTCAAATCACCATTCAAAATTCCTATCTAATGGGAAAATTACAATGATAAAATATGCTCCAAATTGGATGCAGATCCCTCTTTCCGTCAACCACTTAATGGAGACCTTATCTCCAACTTGTGTGAATACACAACTTGGCTCTTCCAACTTGTCATCATTAAATTCCTAGATCTTGCTTTTGATTCTCGAGGTAAAATGAGAGGGCGATGCCTCTCCCTTTCTTGAATGCGCACCATGTGAGTTAATTGAATGGAACATGTTGAGGTGGAGCGATTCTCATGCATCATACTCCATGAATACGAAAATCATGAGCTCCTGCTCATGAGCCTTCCAACGTGGCTGAAATCCTCTTGGATCCCAAAATTTCTCCTCGAGCTGTCTTTCGACTCCTTCGCTTCACTATTGTTTCTCCTGTGTCTTCCCCACTTCTCGTGTAGGTCCCTTTTTGTCCAGCTTCCTCATGTTGACCGCTTCCTCTGCTGATCCTAACATCAACTTCCTTATCTCCTCAACCACCTTGTCCAGCTATTTCATTAGGTAGCTCTTCCTTTGTAGACTATCTTGGTTCACTTTCTCCTTGTTAATGGGTAAATCACACTGATCTCCCATACTATCCTCCTCATGTCTTGTGGTCTTACCTTTCCACTCAGCTATAGATTCCACCCCTATAGACATCTCATCACTGAACTATTGCTCATCTTCTCCTCCTGACAGATTGTCTACTGTCAGTTCTTCGGCTGGTCCCATTCCAGCTTCCACCAACTTCTCCTCATGTTGGTGTGTTTCCTCTGGAATGGCTATCTTATGGAAGCAACCTTTTAGTTCTGGAATGTCTAACCAATCCTCTAGTTCCTTTAACTCCAATTCCCACTGAGAGAGTAACTCAACTGGGCGCTCCTCGATTGGGACAGATCTCAATATATGCTCCTTATCTTCTTCTATGACAGTCTCTACTTGTTTTCTTTTTGTTGCATCTGTAACACATTCTCTGGCTTTAATTGGGATATGAGGTAGGAATACCTCATCCCCCCTATTACCGAAATACTCCCACGACCCTTCTCCTCGATGGTGGAAGTTTTTAACTTCTCATCATCTTCATTCACAGGACTCACAATTTTGAGTGAATATTCATCTGAGGGAGGTATTATTCTACCTCCTCCTCATCTGTCAACTCCCCCTATTGATGCAAACTCTCAATTGAGCTCATCTCTTCTCCCTTGCCCACTTGGAAATTTGGGATGTCTCATCTGCCCTCCTCGTAGTTTATGAGATCGATTGATCCCTTCTCATTACCCACCTGGAAACCTACGAGACCCCTGCCAGATGTCTTTCCCTCATCACAAAGGTTTTCAGAATACCTCAACCACCTTTTTAACACCCATTTCTACCCTCTAGATAACAAATTCTGAATAGGCCATTTATCTGTTCTCTTCAAGGGCCACTCGTACCTCCAATGCACCTTTACATCTTGAATGCTAGCCTCTCCATCTCTTCCCTTATCTCTCTTAGTTATTTCTCCACTTCAAATTTTCTTTTCTACTGCTGGTCTTTTCCTCGACCATGTCTATGACCTTCAGTAGCCATATTCACCTTCTACCTGCCCCATCGCAAGTCTGCTACTTATTCTGCAACTGGTAGCATCTCTAGCTTCTCCTTCACCTGAATTATATTGACGAAAATTGGGCTCTAATACCACATGACGACGCAAACCACCTTCTCTCCAAAGGGTTTCTTGACCTCCCAGTCTAGGATCGTTCAAGTCACCAAACTGAATGGTTCGTCGGGCTCCTGATGGAACCAATATAACTTGACACAAGCCCTTTACTTTCTCAACACAGGTTGTGTGGCACCCACAGACCCTCTCCTTAGCTCTTTTCAATTATTAATTCCAACGAGCGCTAGATATCCATGCTAGGATTCCTTGTTTATGTGACCATAGACTATGACTATGGCCGATCTCCCTTCATGCTTTCGTGCTTCAAAAATTTCATGAAATGCTTACTTCCTTTTCCTCGATTTCCAGAATTGACGAAATCTTCGGGACCAAATATGAAGTCCACATTCCTCTCAAAATCAATGGCTATGATCAATTTGCGAGTTCATACTTCACGAATCCTCTCTTCTCCTGACTCTATCCTTCCCAACTTGCGAATCAACGAAGTGTTGATCTCAACTCCACGTGTCCTATCCCAATGGATAACCAATATTACTTCGACTCTCAGCTATTTGGGTATTCTCCTCTTGACATTTCTCGAATGGTTCTTCCTTCGAATTGCATGAATCTCTACCACGTGTCTTATGGATCTAACTGTCTAGAATCACTTCACACCTCATGACTTTGCGAACACCTTAATTTTCTCCTGGAAAACCTCCCAAAGTTCCTTCTCCAAAACCTCTCGATATTTTTCCACCTGTCTCCCCTAATGATGGATGATTTCTCTGTCTTCAGGACTTCGACAAGTCCTCAACCCCTTTTTCACACTTAGCACAAATTATTTATTTTGAGACGTAGGATATTCTCAAAATCCTTTTGCACTCCTTGAAGGATTTTGCGCAGGTTCTTCTGCGACTTTGAGACTTTGCTTGTCTTGAAAACCCTCAAAGTTTATCATTCCTCTCTGAAATTCCTCATGCTCTCCTGGAAATTTCTTGCTCTTCCTCCTGATCTTGTAATATGGACTTGTAGTATCTTTGGTGCACTCCTTATGCTCAACTACGTTCTTCGATGAATTCTCCCTTAGCTTACGAAATGGTTTAATCCATATTCTTTCCTTTATCGATGCACTCTTGCAAATCCTTCCTTCCTCAAAATGTTCAACAATTATGGGATTCTCTTAAGGATTCCAACACTTCCAACAGTGTTTCTCTTATGCATGCTCACACTAACTCGATGCCCTCTTGTCAGAGTGTTTTAGAGTGTTTAGTAACTCTGAACTGTGCTTCCTCCCACACAGTCTTTCCTTAAAAGGTACTTAACCACCTTTAAATTTCCTCCTGAGTCTGTGAATTAACCTGGTATGCCCTCCTGGTAGTTTCTCTTCTGACTCCACCGATTTCAGACACACACTCCTTGCTTCATCTCACAAAGTTTCCTCTCTCTCTTGTGCACTCCTTACACTTATCCTAGAGAACCAGACCTAATCCAACACACTCACGGATAGAAAACGACATCTCTATCCCTACAGATGATTTCTAACATTCATCTACAACTCAAATGCATGTAAATGAAATTCATAATAGAGTATCCATTACACATAAATTGATAATAGGAAAAACCATAATTTTCTATTAATGGTGGAATATCAAATTACAATAGTGGAGTCTGAGCTACAACTGAGTCTTGTCTCTACGTGTTTCTCTCCTTTCTAACTCTATCTTGGCTAACCTACTACCACTTCTACTTGGAAAAAATACAATGATTTATACAAGAGGGGCTCAACGAGCTTACCTCGCAAGCTAAACTAGTGGTGTCAAATCACCATTCAAAATGCCTATCTAATGGGAAAATTACAATGATGCAAATCTACTCAAAATCGGATGGATATCCCTCCTACCGTCAACCACTTAATTGCAACCGTATCTCCATCTTGTGTGAATGCACAACTTGGCTCTTCTAGCTTATCATCATTAAATGCCTGGAAATTTCAAGGTGATTAAGTACCTTGGAGGGAAAGACTATGTGGGAGGAAGCACAGTTCAGAGTTACTAAACACTCTGCCAGGAGGGCATCACTTTAGTGTGAGTGTGCACAAGAGAAAAACTATTGAAAGTGTTGGAATCCTTAAGAGAATCCCATAATTGTTGAACATTTTGAGGAAAGAAGGATTTGCAAGAGTGGATCGACAAAGGAAATAAGATGCCTTAAAACCTTCCATAAGCCAAGGGAGAAGATTTCTAAGAACTAATTTGAGGGCAAGGAGTGCACCAAAGATACTGCAAGTCCATATTACAAGCTCAGGAGGAAGAGCAAGAAATTGCTAGGAAGGCACTAGGAAGTTCACAGAGGAATGATAAACTTTGAGGGTTTTCAATCCGAGCAAAGTCGCAAAGTTGTAGAAGAGCCTACGCAGAATCCTGCAAGGAGTGCATAAGATTTTGAGAATAGCCTAAGTCTCAAAAGAAAGATTTTGTGCTAAGTGTGAAAAAGGGGTCAAGGACTCTCTGAAGTCTCGAAGACAAAGAAATCATCCATCATCGAGGGATACAAGTGGCAGAATATCGAGATGCTCGAGAGAAGGAACTTTGGGATTTTTTCCAGGAGCAAAGGAAGGTCTTCATGAAGTCGCGAGGAATGAAGTGATTTTGGACCGTTAGATCCAGAAGACACATGGTAGAGATCTGTGCAGTTCAGAGGAAGAAACCTTCAAGAAAAGTCAAGAGGAGAATACCCGAAGAGCTGAGAGCTGAAGTAATCCTAGCCATCCATTGGGATAGGACACGTGGAGTTGGGATCAACACTTCACTGATTCTCAATTCGGGAAGGACAATGTCAGGAGAAGAGAGGATTCGTGAAGTGTGAACTCATGAATTGATCATATCCATTGATCACGAGAGGAACATGGACCACAGATTTGTTCCCGAAGAATTTGTGAATTCAAGAAATCAGGAAAAAGGGAGTAAGAAGTTCATGAAAGTTCCTATGTATGAAAGAGCGAAGGAAGACGACTCAGGATCATAGTCCATGGTCACATAAAGGAGGAATCCTATCATGGAGAGATATCTCCTGTTGGTGTTAAGAATTGAAAATCACTAAGGAGAGGATCTGTGGGTGCCACACAACCCACGTCGAGAAAGAAAAGGGCCTGTGTCAAGTTAAATTAGTTCCATCAGGAGCCCGAAGAACCATTCGTTTAAGTGACATGAACGATCCTAGACCAGAAAGTCGAGAAGCCCTTTTGAGGGAAGGGGGTTTGCACCGTCAAGTGGTATTAGAGACCAATTTTTGTCTGTAGGTTTTAGGCAAAGGAGAAGCTAGAGATGCTCCCAGTTGTAGACTAAGTAGGAGACTTGTGACGGGGTGGGTAGAAGGTAAATATGGCTACTGAAGGTCATAGAAATGGTCGAGGAAAAGACCAATAGTAGAAAAGAAAAGCTAAAGTGGAGAAACAACTTAGAGAGATAAGGGAAGAGATGGAGAGGCTAGCATTCAATATGCAGTAGGAGGAAAAGGTGCACTGGAGGTACGAGTGGCCCTTGAAGAGGAAAACTAAATGGCCTATTCGGAAGTTGTTAGACAGAGGGTAGAAACAAGTGTTAAAAAGGTCACTGAGGTATGCTGAAAACCTCAGTGATGAGAGAAAGAGATCTAGCATCGGTTTTGTAGGTTTCCAAGTGGGCAATGAGAAGGGATCAATGGATGTCATAAACTGCCAGGAGGGCAGAGGAGACTTCCAAAATTTCCAAGTGGGAAAGGGAGAATATATGAGGTCAATTAAGAGTTCGCATCAACATGGGGAGTTGATATATGAGGAGGAGGTAGAAGAAATACCTCGCTTAAATGAATATTCACATAGAATTGTGAGTCATGTGAATGAAGATGATGAGAAGTTAAAACCTTCCACCATCGAGGAGAAGGATCAAGGGAGCATTCTAGTCATAGTGAGGTTTGAGGTATTCCTACCACATATCCTGATTGAAGCCAGAGAATGTGTTGCAAGTGAAACAAAAAGAAAACAAGTAGAGACTCTCATAGAAGAGGGGAAGGAGCAGATACTGAGATCTGTCCCAATCGAGGAGCACCTAGTTGAGTTACTCACTCAATGGGAATTGGAGTTAAAGGCACTAGAGGATTGGTTATATATTCTAGAACAAAAATGTGGATGCCATAAGATAACCATGCCAGAGGAAACAAAGCAACATGAGGAGCAGCTGGTGGAAGCTGGAATGGGACCAGTCGAAGAACTGACAATAGACAATATTTCAGGAGGAGAAGCTGAGAAATAGTTCGATGATGAGAAGTCTGCAGGGGTGGAATATGCAGCTAAGAGGAAATCTAAGACCACAAGAGATGAGGAGGATAGTATGGGAGATCAATGTGATTTACCCATTGACAAGGAGAAAGTTCAACAAGCTAGTCTGCAAAGGAAGAGCCTGTTCATGAAACAGTTGGATGGGTTGGTTGAAGAGATATGGAAGATGATGTTAGGGTCAATGGAGGAATCAATTAACATGAGGAAGATGGATAGAAAGGGACCTGTAGGAGTAGTGGGGAATATGCAGGAGCAACAACAGCAAAGCAGAGGAGCCAAAAGACAACTCCAGGAGAAAGTTTGGGATCCAGGAGGATTTCAATCACACTGGAAAGATCATGAGAAGGAGCTCATGATTTTCATATTCATGGAGTATGATGTAGGAGAATTGATCCACCTCATAATGCACCAATTGATTAATTCGTGTGGTGCACATTCAAGAAAGGGAGAGGTGTCGCCCTCTCATTTTACCTCGAGAATCAAAATCATGGTCCAAGAATTTAATGATGACAAGTTGAAAGAGCCAAGTTGTGCATTTGCACAAGTTGGAGATAAGGTCACCATTAAGTGGTTGATGACAAGAGGGATCTGCATCTGATTTGGAGCAGATTTACATCATTGTAATTTGCCCATTAGATAGGAATTATGAATGGTGATTTGAGACCACTAGTTTATCTTGCGAGGGAATCTCGTCGAGACCCTCTTGTATAAATATTTGTATTGTTTCCAAGTAGAAGTGGAAGTAGGTTATCCAAGATAGAGGTAGCCAGGAGAGAAACACATAGAGTCGAGACTCAGTTGTAGCTCAAAATCCACTATTGTAATTTGATATTCCACCATTAATAGAAAATGATAGTTTTTCCTATTATCAATTTCTGTGTAATGGATATTGTGTTATGAATGTCATTTACATGAATTTGAGTTGTAGATGAATGTTATAAATCATCTGCAGGGATATAGATGTCGTTTTATATCCATGACTGTGTTGTATTAGTTCTGGTTGTCTAGGCTAAGTGTAAGGAGTGCGCAATAGAGAGAGGAAAATTTGTGAGCCGATGCAAGGAGTGAATGTCTGAACTTGGTGGTGTCAGAAGAGAAATTGTCAGGAGGGCATACCAGGTTAATTCATAGAATCGGAAGGAAATTTCAAGGTGGTTAAGTACCTTGGAAGGAAAGACTGTGTGGGAGGAATCACATTTCAGAGTTATTGAACACTCTGAAACACTCTACCAGAAGGGCATTGAGTTAGTTTGAGCATGCACAATAGAAACACTATTGGAAGTGTTGGAATCCTTAAGAGAATCCCAGAATTACTGAACATTATGAGGAAGGAAGGCTTTGCAAGAGTGCATTGACAAAGGAAAGGAGATTCCTTAAACCCTTTCGTAAGCTAAGGGAGAATCCATCGAAGAACGGAGTGGAGCGCAAGGATTTTTCCAAAGATACTGCAAGTCCATCTTACAAGCTCAAGAGGAAGAACAATAAATTTCTAGGAGGGCATAAGGAAGTTCACAGAGGAACGATAAAATTTGAGGGTTTTCAAACTGAGCAAAGTCACAAAGTCACAGAAGAGACTTTACAGAATCCTACAAGGACTGTAAAAGGAGTTTGAGAATTGTCTAAGTCTCAAAATAAATAATTTGTGCTAAGTGTGAAAAAGGGGTTGAGGACTCACCGAAGTTCCGAAAACGGAGAAATCATCCATCGTCAGGGAAGACAGGTGGAAGAAGATCGAGAAGCTCGAGAGCAAGAACTTCGAGAGGTTTTCTAGGAGAAAATGAAGGTCTTCTTGAAGTTGTGGGGCATGAAGTGATTCTAGACCTTTAGATATGGAATACATGTGGTAGAGATACATGTAGTTTGGAGGAAGAAACCTTCGAGAAAATTCAAGAGGAGAATACCCGAAGAGTTGAGATCTGAAGTAATCTTGGTCGTCCATTGGGATAGGAAACGTGGAGTTGGGATCGACACTTCACTGATTCGCAAGTCAGAAAGGAAAGAGACGAGAGAAGAGAGGATTCATGAAGTCCAACTCACGAATTGATCACAGTCGTTCATCACGTGAGGAATGTGGAACACAGATTTGGTCCCGAAGAATTCGTTGATTCGGGAAATCAGGGAAAAGGGAGTAAGTAGTTCATGAAAGTTCTGAAGAATGAAAGTGTGAAGGGATATGGCCCATAGTCAAAGTACATTTTCACATCAAGGAGGAAGCCTAGCATGGAGAGATAGCGCCCGTTAGCATAAATAATTGAAAAGTGCTAAGGAGAGGGTCTGCGGGTGCCACACAACCTGCACTGAGAAAGTAAAGTGCCTGTTTCAAGTTAAATTGGTTCCATCATGAGCCTGATGAACCATTTTATTTAGTGACTTGAACGATCATAGACCAGGACATCGAGCAACCCTTTGGAGGGAAGGGGGTTTGCGTCGTCAATTTGGCATTTAATAATCCCACTATCATCAACTTGAAGACCAGGAAAGATTTTTGAATCGGGAGAATACAAATTCATACTACCATTATATCCTTCATAGGGTGGAATATATGTTGAACCAATGACATAGAATTTAATTACAAAGAGATAAACTAGTTCTATAGAACTACTGCGCGCGAGGAATATTACATTAACCCAACACTAGATGGAATGTTTAGATGGAGAAGCATTAGTTATTGTGATTCAAATTCATATATAGAACTAGACAATTGGAAACAACACTTACATGATATATCTATGAGAATATGTGCAATAATGACGCGCTCACTAATATGGGTTGGCACAGAGGTATGAGAACCTCCAAGTTTCTATGGTCAGAATGATTTGGAATAATTCTTATTAAAGTATGAGTTGAATTTCTGGGAAGTCAAAGGTTACCAGTTTTGGACATTGACTTGAAAGAGACACCTACACGTTGGTGGGGTTCTCATAAAGAGAAGATCCAGAATTGGTATCAATGAAAAAAAATATTGCACATCAGATTTGGCGTAAAACAGGAGAATAGATATATGGAGAAATATGCTGGAATATGACAACCCAAATAACCTATAGACATATGTATAACCCAATGGATATTGGTACCACCATAGGAATGGCCACATCACTTTATCCATACATTGGAAGGAATACCAAGAAATTGGTATACATAATTGGAATTGTGTAGATGAACTGCAAATTGGGGATATTTGCAGAAAAATTTTGTAATCACATTTGCATTTGAAAATGATAATATAGTGATGGATGCAACACTAAAATTGATAAGAGATAATATATTTTAATAACCCAAAGTTGAAATTGTAACATGTTATCAAAATTAGAATAAACAAAAAGTTAGAAAGTTGTTACACTGTTACCACATGGCAGAAGATGAGCTAGTAGAAGAAAACTCATGTGATATTCATATTACATAAGTTTAAGGGGAAAGAGAAGTAGAAGTTCCAAATTTATAGTTAGAATAATTTGCTACACCAATGAATATAAAGAAGGTAAATATTGGAAAAAAGGAGAATCAAAAGATTGCAACTATTGGTGACTCTTGGGACAATCAGATAGTGGAAAGAATAACAGAGTTATTGCGTGAATATAGTGATGTGTTTCCAACAACGTTTTCAGAAATGAAAGGGGTAGCAAGAGAACTTGGACCATATGCCAGAACAATAAGATAGAGACCATATATATTGAATCTAGTATAAAAATAGAATGTGAAGGAAGAAATTGATAAAATGTTAGTGGCTGGGATAATAGAACCTGTTGAAGAATCTAAGTGGATTATACCTATGGTATTTTAGGAGAAGAATCAAGGGGGAATAAGGATTTGTGTATACTTGAGGAAGTTGAATGATGTCTTCCTACATGATCCCTTCCTACTACATTTACATTTGACATATTGGAGAATTTAGGAGGACAAGAAGCATGCTCATTTACTGATGGATTATCAAGGTATCATCAAATCATAATAGCACTAGAGGATCATCATAAGACTACATTTTCCACAGAATAGGGGTCATATAAATACACAATGATTCCTTTTGGATTGAATAATTCACTTGGTATTTTTTCTAGGGTAGTGGTAGAAGCACTTAAATATTTTATACATAAGTTTTTGGAGGTTTATCTAGATGATTGGACATTATTCATCTTATTGAAAGATCATGTTGAAATTTTGAGACTAATGCTAGACATGTGTAAACAATGTAAAATCTCTTTGAACATTAATAAATTCATATTCATCACACCATTTGGAATTTTTGTAGGGCATGTGGTCTGTAAACAAGGTATTTTGTTTGATCCTGTGAATATTGTTGTCATTGTTAATTTACTGCCACCTAAGTTAGTGTACCAATTAAGAGCTACAATTGGTCATACAAGATACTATAGGAAGTTCATAAGGATATATGCACAAATTACTACACCCATGGAGAAATTTTTAAAGAAGGATAACAATTTTCAATGGAATGATGAGTGCCAACAAAGTTTGGACATCTAGAAGAAGAAAATGGTGACTACACCAATTCTAGCATTTCCATATTGGTCAAAGCAGTTCCATGTTCATGTGGAATCATCTTCAATATCACTTGGAGAAGTATTAACACATCCAAGAGAAGGTGACATAGATCATCCAATAGAATTTGCAAGTAGGAAACTGTTAGAGTCATAACAGAATTATAATAAAACATAAAGAGAAGGTTTGGCTATGGTGTATGCATTGCAAAATTTCAGACATTATTTGTTAGGACAATATTTTAAGATGTTCACATATCACTTTTCTCTTAAATACATGTTCAACAAGCCAATGTTGGGGGGAAGAATATGTAGATGGTTGTTGTTATTTCAAGAGTTTGATTTTGAATTAGTTGTGAAACCTGGAAGATTGAATGCAGAGACAACTGATCTATCTAGGATATCTAATGGAGAGGAACCAAACGTCTTAGAGGACAATTTTCCTGATGCACAAATTCTTTCAGTGAAGATTGATGATGAATACCTTGCTGATATTATTTCATTTTTTAGTACAATATTTTCCCCAAAAAAATATACCACTCTGTAGAAGAAGAATTTGGTGGTTAGAGATACAAATTATCAACTTATTGCAGGACACTTGTATAAACTAGGTGCATAAAATATTTTAAGGAGATTTTTCATGGAACATGAATGTGCTATGATTTTGGCAGAAGCACATGAAGGAATAGTTGGAGGACATTATGCATGGAAAGCTATTGCAAAGAAGATACTACGCATAACATTATGGTGTCCAATATTTTCTAAGGATGCAAAGGAGTATTGTTAGGCTTGTGATGTCTGTCAGAGGGTAGGGAAGATATCCAGGAGGGATGAGATTCCATTAAGACCTCAGGTAACTCTTAAAGTTCTTGAAAAATGGGAAGTAGAATTTGTAGGTCCGATCAACCCACTAGCTAGAAGATCATGAGAAAGGTATATTATTACAACGAGAGAATATTTAACTAGATGGTCTGAAGCAACAATAGTAAATTATTTCAGCGTAGAGAATACATCTCACTTCATGTTTGAAAATTTAATTACAAGATTTGGATTCCCTAGAATTATTATGAGTGATCAGGGAACTCATTTTATCAATAGTACCATTCAAAAAATGACTGAAGAATTTGAGATACACCATCAGAAGATCACTCCATACCATCCTCAAGATATTGGAAGGGTGGAAAAATTTAATAAGATATTGGAGAATTCCTTAACTAAAATTTGCAATGTAAACAAGGATGATTTGGATTTGAAGATAGAGGCAATATTATGGGATTATAGAACTACATGTAAGAAACTTACATGGAAGACACCATTCAGATTAGTGTATGGTCATAAATAAATATTCCCTTTGGAGTATTTGATACCTAGTATGCACATTTCATCCATTACAAACATGACAGAAAGAGGCGCAACTCAAAACATATTCTATCAACTCATGGAATTAGAAGAAGACAAGATTATGGTTGGTTTCCATCAAGAGGTACATAAAGAAAAGGAAAAATATTGGCATGATAAACACATTAAGAAGAAAAAATTTAAGGATGGATATATGCTTCTCCTCTATGACAAAAAATACTTACAGCACCTAGGGAAATTCAAGATGTATTGGCCAGGGCTATATGAGATACAATCCGTCACAAATGGAGGTGTTGTGAAACTGTAGGATTTAATAGGAAAAGAGATGCAAGGAATGGTGAATGGTACTCGACTAAAATTGTATAGGGAAATTCAACCCAACAAACCTTAGTAGTTGCAATGTAGGAAAATACAATTGTACATAGTGTATATAGTAGAAGTTGAAAAAGAAAGAAAAAATTGGAAAAAGAAGAAAAAATTTAAAAAAATATGAAATATATGGATAAGTGTTTTGCATGAAGATTTAGATGATACCGCGCATAGAAGACAATAAGTGGCATGAAATAACCTGAATACACTGCATGCCAGAAAATTGTTTCAAGTTAGGAAAAATAGTGCATCAATACATAAAGTAGATGAAAAAGGGAAAAAGGTGGTGGTCAGAAAAGTGCAACACGAAAGAGAATTTATGGAATGCCTTGTAAAATGAGAAAACATGATCAAGAAGACTTATTATGATTTTGTGCAAACAAGAGATAAGGAGTGAAAACTTAGTGTGAGAAGGTATTTCCAAAGTATTCAATAAATATTTAAAGAAACCTTTTCAATATCTAGTAGACTGGCACCATCAAAGGTCGGAGCTCCCAGTTGGGTTGCAAGAAAATGACAAGTTCCATGAGGTTTCCACATGATACAAAATTCGTTGGGGTAAAAAATTAGTTGGAGGGAGTGGTATATGTGGATTCCATTCCTTTTCCAGTCATCGATATGGTTAGTCCCAAGCTTGTAGAAGAACAATAGGTTCTGGAAAAAGAGGAAATGAATGTGGACACATGGGGAGAAACAAAAAACCCTATCATAGAGAAGAACCTTGCACAAGAACTTGGATTAGGCATATCACAATCATAGGTAGAGACAAATGAGGATGATGATGAAAGAATAGAGTGTGATGAAGAAAAATGACGGATAGTAGATCCCACACAACAATCATACCAGAAAGTACAAGTTAAGGATATTACAGACAAACAAGATTCTTATACAGAAGAAGATGAGGAAGAGAAGCAAGAAGAAGTGGTAGGGCCATCGGAAGGAAAGAGGAAAACTAGGGAAAAACATGTTTCACCAAGAAAATGAACCAAGAAGAAGGAGATAATGGTCACTACCACAAATATCAGACGAAGTCAGAGTAGTTGGTGACCTATTAGGGTCCGTCAACAAACTAAGGTATCTTGATCATGATGTGGCAGAAATGGACAAGTTCCTAGAGTTTTTGTAGCAAGTGTACATGGAAAGAAAAGGAGTATGCCCATTAGGGGATCCCATTTTGGAGCTGAAACGGTGGATTGCAGGACTTTATAACACCAGAATCATGAACCTTCTAGAGATTCCCCACTTTGGGAGGGGAAAAGATGTAAATGCATATGTTAACGGTTTTTTGGCACTAGTACATGGAGGTATATTATGGATGGATAGGCCGATATCCATAGATGTGGACTTGATTGCAGATATTAAAGGTTTACCAATAGATGGAGAAAAACCAGAACAATATTTTGATGAGAAGACAAAAGATAAAGTTTTAGTAGAGGAGATGAAGAATAAATATGGAAATGAGAGAGGGTCATGGGGAATAATCATCAACTGGATCAGTGAACCAACAACAACATTGGAAAAAAAATTGATGGCATGTAAACTCTTAAGGAAATTTCGAAAGGATGAAGCCGTTATAGGAGTAATAGCAGCAACAACACAATGCATAAAGGGGAGTCTACTCAGTTGAGCCCCATACTTACTAAATTTGGTTTTGGAGGATTGTAAGGATGTGTAGGATTTAGTAATAGAGTTACACTACCCATGGTTGATTATATTGATAGCCTTGGTTGGGTATGGAGAACCAAAATACATCAAATTTTATCAAATTCCAAGAAATTTCCACACTGTGAAATATACCACATTATGGTACACTTTAAATCTCAAGAAGAGGAAGGAAAATTCCAGCATTTTTTCCATGATGTTTGAATGATGCAGGAGAAGTTGGCTAATACTTGGAGAATACGACCAAAAGTGGTGAGAGAAAACCAAGGAATATCATATTTTAAGGCTTCCAGACACAACATGTGTATCCATACCAAAAGGGACCCTAAGAAGGAGTGGATACAATTAAGATACCGTGTCACAGGATAGGAAGTGCAGTGGTTCATGAAAGATTGGATTGAGGAATGGAATATTCCAATGATTCCAAATAAGGTACCAATATATAAGAAGCAAGAAGAGGCTGGCACTTCAAATCAGTTCAAAATTCCAGTAGTGAATACAAGGAAAGCAATAGAGTGTGCCAAAGCAATGGGGGGTAGTTCAACCATCAAGAAGACAAGGAAGAAAGATATTATCCTTAAGGCTCCAACTAAGGAAAAGGAGCATGTATTAGAACTAAATGGAGGATCACGTAAAGATACAAATACTTCTATGCCAGGAAAAATAGGAGGGGGAAGTCTCCCATATTTAGAGAAACTAGTGCCAACTACGCAGACAAAGACTCTACCTTTAAAGTGGACAATATTGCAGACAAGAGGGCAACACAAGAAGATGAAGGTGCACAAGGAGGTTCCTCAGTTTACATTGATAGAATATGATGTGGATTTGGTCACAGATAAAGTAGAAGACCACACAACAAAGGAGTGGTATGATGTAGAGAAGCAAAGGGAAGAGATAGTCAAGAAGTTGACAGAGGTTAATGATGCACTGGAGCAACTACAACTTACTAAAATGCAATAGAAAGAATGAAAAAAGCAACAACAAAATACTCATGAAATATCGGTCCCAACACAGGAGATAGTACATATTATATCAACGGGGACTGAATTTTTTTTCATAACTCAAGAAATGTTGTAGGTGGATGAGGAGAGAGTGAAGAATCCTTTGAATGATATAGATAATTTTGACTTGGTACTTCCCAAGGTCCCAACAAAAGTGTTTCATAAAATTCAAATTAGTTTCATGCAGGAGATTCAGTCAAGGGTCTATGTAGATGCAACAAGTTTACATTTGACCAACAAATTAAGGAAGACAATGGTTCTAACACTTAAACATGTGCATATTGAGAGGGAAGAGGCGAAGCAATGCACTAGAAGAATATAGAAGAAAGTGGAGGAAGTGTTCAAAAGTATTCTTGACAACATGCAAGGAGGAAATATTTGTATAGAGGGGAATATTGAGAAGATAGCACAAGATATGTAAGCTTATAAGAGTGACATTACAGAGTTAATAGAACTCCTAGCACCCAACACCCCACCAAAAGTTAGAACATAAAGGGATTGTGAAGTTACAAGTCATATGGAGAGTATTGCATTGAGCATTCAAGAAATCATAGTGTTTTACAATAAATGTCCACAGTTACAGACATAACCATAGGAGGATGGTAATCTATCGGAGCTAGACTAGAAAGAGGAAGGTAAAAACACAATAGTACAATAACTGAAGAAAAATAATAAGATGATGACAATATCAGACAAATTGAGGAGTGTGCAAGAAATGAAGAAATTTCAAGCAGAATTGAAAATCATACAAGCATAAAATTAGGAAACGCAAGCATAGTTGGAGCCACTACAAGAAGGCATAGGGAAAATGTTGATAGAGATTGATGCAGCTAAGGGTCAGATTGAACACATTGGATTTGAGAATGAATAAATGTTGAAGGATCCTATCACTACGCAGACTACAGACACTGTAGAAGAGAAGAGTGTGCAAGTAAAGTCTAAAGTTGAAGACATTTCAGGCAGGTTCGATGAGCTAGAGAAGTCAATTTAGGAGGCACACACTATATGAGTGGCTTGGTATGAGCCACATGTGAGTGTTGGGGGCATGTTGGCATAGGCCATTTTGGGGAACAATGTAGCAATTATTGAAGACAGTTAGAAAATGGACCAAAAAAGGAGTGTGCACTAGAAAGCATGGAAAAGTAGTGCAAGGAAGCATGAAAGTGAAAGGAAGGAAGAAGGATGCGAATAAACCATGTGTAGGAAGGTAGAAAGTGGAAAAAACTAACTCACCTAGGGTTAGTGGGTTATGGTTTTGGTCATTTTTATAACTGGTACTGACCCATTTTTTTTAGTATAAATATGTATTGTGATATCTAAGGAGATCTAGTAGTTTTTGTCAAGAGTTATCATGTCGAGTGTGGAATAGTTATTACTTGAGATATCTAGTTGTGGAGCTAGTTTTGAGATGAGTCTGTTTTGAGAGAAATATATACATTGTAACTGAGGGTAAGGTTGCAATCCATGGATCTTGGTGTGATATTTTGGGCCTCACTATCTTCGTTTGTATTATGATGTAATGCATGCAACACAATGAATTTGATGAATAATAATAAGAGAGAAATGAACAACATATCTTTGTGGATATAGACTAGGGTGGTGAACCATGGTAAACAATTGTGTATCTGTGTGGAATTTTTCTCTTATTTCTTGAAGTTATTTAGTTATTTTGAATGGATAAATCTATTAGTAGTAAAATTCAACGTACAATATATATTTACTACAGAATGAATCTTAACTAAATTCAACTATTACATAATGGTATATCTGGTTATAATGTTGTGTTAAAATGATAGATCTTATATATTTGAGGTAGAAAGAATGTATGGAATCCCCAAATCAACCTCCCTTCCATGATTACAGACATTTGGGTCCTGCAGTCACATATAAGCCATCTTGGGTGAGACTACATTGTGCACTCTGTGTGTTGTGTTTCCTTCTAGTCCCCAAAAGGGTCGATAGTTTGCAAGGTTTTGCTGGAAACCTAAAGTAGAACCCAAGTCATCACAAACTTCCAACAATGGTTGCATTCCTTCCATAAAAGAGGTGAATCTTCTTATGGAGGCATTTTCTGAGAGAAGGATATTTTATCTACACAGAGGGGTCAAAGTCAATGTTATTGGGGTCCATACCTTGTAGTTGGGTGAGTTCCCAAGTGTTGATTCATGTATTTTTCCTTGAGGTTCGATTTCATACTATGGAGGATGTATTTATTCAGTATAAGGGTCAATTTTTATTATGGTAGGAACAACTGTTGGAGTTGAGATACTTTGTTGGGGGTCATCCTGCTATGGGTGTATAAGGGAACCCATTTCTCCTTCATATGGGTCATTTTGTTGCAGAAGAGACATCGTTATTGTGGAGTTGGTTTACCGATTATATATGGGCATACATGCATCGAGAGGAGATCATTTTATTAGTGTTTATCCCAATCATTCTATTGGTGACTTCACTGTTGTATAAAATCACATATACAATCTTGTACTACTCGTTTTACTATTGTGTTCTCTATGTATCTACAACTAGCCCATATACTCAATACAAATTTCATAAATTACCTCTATTACTTGTTGTTGTAATTATGAATATCATTTGGTGAGTTATATATTTTATTTATATAATCCAACATCAAGAAATAAATGAGCATTCCAATCTTTATGTATTATGTGTTTGATTCTATCCTTGCTTTTCAAATATTGTTGGTCATTGTCACATGAAAATACTTTCCCAAATGCACTGAAAAATGTTTGTGAATACTATTATATTAGCACCAAATATAGCACACCTTTAGTAGTAAGCATTTTGAAGGGATATCCTCATAACATACTAAGAAAAATTAAAAACAAAAGTTAGTGGGAACATTTCAGTGGTATTAGAGCCCAAAATATTGCCATATTGTTGGGAAATTAATCCTTGTTTCCAAGTCATCAATTTCATATCATAATTTCAGTTGGGAATCATGGATACTCTAAGATATCAAATGTACTCTTTTCTTGAATATATCAAGAAAAATCAGGTTGATTTTGGAAAGAGATGGAATGCAGGACAAAAAGGATGGGATGAGGAGTTTACAGATTGTTTGATGGAATATATGGTGATTAGTGAGGAATTTCATGTTGGAAAACTGAGAGGGGGGGGTGAATCAGTTGTTACTGTGCTTAAGAAATTATGCCCATTTTAAACTCTTTATAGAACACTCAATGAAAATCACAATAATGCAAGGAAGTAAGCAATAGAATATTCAACATCAATCACACACATGAAATATATAGAGAAAAATATTTCTTGAGGAAACCCATAAAGGGAAAAACCTCTTCTTCTTGATATGATAAGTAATCTTTATTTTCTGTACATTATCATTCTTATGAGCTCCAACTCCTCTTGATGATACAACCTTTGTTTTACAAACAACAACTTGTTGAGAGTGCCAACTCTCTGATTTCTCTGGCAGCCACTAGAAGGAAGCACCAACTTCCTGAGTGTTCCAGCACCAACTTCTAGAGTGTTCCAGCACCAACTTCCAGTCACACATGCACCGACCTGTATAGAAAATAAAAATGGTTATCCCTTGCACCACCCTACCACCCTGGTTTTTCTAGTTGCAACTAGATGGAAGCTACAACTCCTTGTGTTCAAGCAACTACTTGAAAGTATGAGGACACCAGTCCTCCCTAACACCTCCCTACCACCTTGAATATAAAAACTGTGTTCCTGAAACTTATTATAGTGATAGAGTATTTGTCAAAAGGATTACCAGTCTCATCATTGTTCTGTTTCACTACTCTTCTTTGCCTGCATCAATATTTTTCCTGCTCGCACCTCCTTGAGTTTTTTTTTTCTTCTTCTTTGTCTCTGAATGCACACCTGAACTTTCTCTTCCTCTCTCAGATAAGAATTTTTGCTTTATCTCTTTCTTATCCACTTTATTCTCTTTGTATTATTTCCATTCAATGCACTATGCCTCTTCTGTGCGTTTCATCTCTTGCACACAACATACTTCTACCCACATGAATAACTCTCAACTGAAGAAACCGTCTCTGCTCTTTTCTATGTATATTTATGATGCCAATTCCTATGCCAAATAATACACCTAACTCTTCATCCTCTCTGCAGATTATGTTGAATCTGTTCTACATTAGTAGCCATTATGTTGAGGCTATTCCTCATTAGTGGCCATTCCCGATAATCTTTTCCTTTTTTTGGGAGTGTGACCCTTCATCTTCTCTGTCCCATTTGAGCTTATCCTCTCTCTTATAGTTACAAACTTCAACACTTTCCCATCTATCAATTGTCTCTATGATGAGTCTTCATTCCACTGGAACTTACCTCGAGACTCTTTGGCTCCTCTGAAAGTCACCCTACAACTCCTTGAATTATCTAGCATATGTAATCACTTCATTCTAGAAGTTACCTAGAGAACCTCCACGCGCTCATGCCTTTGGCACCTTTTCCCTTATATAGAAAACTTCACAGTGGGCGCTATCTTTTCTAGCTAAGCCCCTTCCTTTCATGTGACCACTATCTATGATCAGATGCCTACCCTAAAGGAGATTCACGATCTCATAGATCCCCAATGTGGAGCCTAGAAATTTGATAGCTCCTCCCTTAATCCTTCGACGATGTGACCTCCAGCTCTGACCCAGGGCATAACCACCTAGGTGCTTCGTGACTTCGCATATCGTGAACTCCTGTTGTGAGTCTCCTTGATTCCTCCAACTCATGATCTACGAAGTGGATCTTAGCAACATGCTAGCTCTTCCCTTAAGCCTCTCCAATGTAACCATGGCTATGACCACAGGCCTAAATTCAGTAACTACGCTTTCCAGATCTCTCCCTTTGATAGATGACTGTGATCAAATCATGATTTCGTGTTTCACAACTTCAAAGGTTATAGAACCTCCTTTCTTTGACTCCTGATATCCCGATACATGCTCCATATCAATGGCCCATGATCTTCTGTATTTAAATAGTCTATATCTCTTCTTCAAGAACTCAGACTTCATTCTTCGTTGTGCCAAATCAACGGTCCATGATTCTCAGTGATTCGACGGTCCAGATCATTTCATGAATTCACATTTTGGGAGTTCCTCCAACTATCACCTTTGACTCTTCTAGTTCACGAGTCACTAAAATGATGATCTCTCACCACGTGTCCTTCCTAGCATCAACAAATAGGATCAACTCCACTCTATCCCTTCCAAATATTTCAAAGTTTGATTTTTTGAACACCTGGATCTGCTGCCACCTGTCAACCCTGATAATGGACGGTTCTGATGACTTCAGAACTTGTCTCATGCACTTTCCTTGGGATCTAATGAACATTGGTCCATGTATTCAGATCTATTTTCCTCTTCTATGCGCGTTCATTCCTCCTATATGGATTATGATTTGATGGCCCAGATCATTCACAGTGCTTGATCCAACGGTCACTATCACTCCTCGTCCTGATATTTAGGTTTCTCAAATATATAAGTTTCAAAGGCCATAGACTTTGATCCTTCTGCATGCCTTGATGTATGGGATCTCATCTACGCATCTCAGAATGTTATCTCTCTTGATATTTGGCAATGAATTTAACCTCGGTCCTGGGGCACACTTGCGCTCTACATGCAAATCAATACTATATCTTCTAAGCTTCTCGAGATTTCTCTTCTGCGTATTCCCAAAAGACTTTGGGTGCCCACCTGACACATTCTTCCTATAATCATGACATCATTGTTGTTTTTATTTCTTGTAAACATGTCATCGTCATTGGTCTTCTTTCCATCAATGAAAATCACACTTTTCCTGTAAACATGCCAACAATCTCCCCCTTTGGCATTGATGGCAACCCTAAATGATTGCACTATTCTACTCAGACCTTCAATTGTAGCATGACCATACCACACCTTTTCTCCCCCTTTTACATCAATGTCAAAGAAAACATGTTTCCCCTGAGCTATTGCGGTACTTTTCAGAGGTATAAAATATTCAACCAACACATACTCCCCCTGACAGGATGGACTATTTTAACTTGATAACAGGGTCACTCTCAACTTTTGGTGTAGATACTCAAACTGAGCTTGTGTAAGCGGTTTAGTGAAGATATCAACAATTTGATCTTTGGATGGAATATAATGCAAAGAAACCATAGAGTTGGTTACCTATTCCCTAAAGAAGTGATACTTGATGGGTATATGCTTGGTCTTCGAGTGAAAGACAGGGTTCTTTCACACACTAATTGCACTGGTATAATCACAATGAATTGATTGGTGCAATATATTTTACCTCTAAGTCTGCAAGTGTCTAAATCATCCACAATATTTGGGTACAAAAAGTGGCAGCTGCAATGTATTGAGCTTCTATAGTTGATAAGGAAATGGAACCTTGCTTCTTTCTCGACCATGATACAAGGGAATCTCCTAATAAGAATGCACCTCCATTCATGCTTTTTATTTCATCCATGCAGTTAACCCAATCAACATCTGAATAGCCTGCTAGTTGAAAATTCTGATTCCTCGAATACCATAGGCCATATTCCATTGTTCCTTTCAAGTATGTGAATATTATTTTGACAACTAACAAATGACTATGTTTATGTGCAGACTGATACCTTCCTACCATTCCAACAACATGCATTATGTCTGGACGGGATGTTGTGATGTAAAATAGGCTACCTATCATAGACCTTTATGAACTCTGATCAACATCAGTTGAGTCATTATCCTTGCTTAAATTACATCTAGTGACCATAGGTGTGCTCATAGGTTTAGAATCTTCCATTTGGAACCTTTCAACATTTCTCTTAGATATTTTTCTTGAGAAATAAATATTCCTGCAAACCTCTGAGTAATTTGTAGACCAAGGAAAAATGATAGTTCCCCTATCATAGAAATTTCAAATTCAGACTGCATGGTAGAATCAAACCATTGTACCAAGGAAGCATTATTACTACCGAAGATGATGTCATCTACATATACCAACACAATGATTAAATCATTACACTATGTTTTGATATATAGATTGTTGTCAATTGTTCCTCTCTTGAACCCTTTGACTTCAAGATATTTATCTAGTTTGTAATACTAGGCACGAGGAGCTTGTTTTAACCCATATAAGGTTTTCTTCATCTTGTAGACAAAGTGAGGGTTATCTGACAGTTGGAAAACCTTTGGTTGTTCCATATAGACTTCTTCTTTTAGATTTCTATTTAGAAAAGATGACTTGACATCCATTTGATAGACTTTAAACTATTTATGACAAGCATAGGCAAGAAACATTCTGATAGCTTCTAATCTTTCTATGGGCACGGATGTTTCATCAAAATCCAGTCCTTCTATTTGAGCATATCCTTTACATACCAATCTAGCCTTATTTATTACCATATTTCCTTGCTCATTCATCTTATTGTAGACCCATTTTGATCCTATTACATTTTATTTTGTTGGCCTAACAACGAGTTCCCAAGTGTCATTCTTTTCAATCTCGTCCAAATTCATTGATTTTAACCAATTTACATCTTTACTGGATTCATTAAAGTTCTTGGGTTCCACCATGGATATGAAGGCCATATGTGATTTCTCGATATCTTTGATTATCCTTCTCTTGGTTTGTACACATTTGTCTTTCTCACCAATTATCTTACTTTTAGGATGATTCTTTTGAGTAATTCTGGAGGAAGGGTTTAATGTTGATTGTTGTCCTGACTCTTCTTGTCTAGGTGTCTCTTCTCCATCTGATTCTTGGACCTATTCATCTTCAGTTTCAATTGTTTCCTCTGTAGTAGACTCGATATTTCTCACTTCTCTTACTAGGACTCCTTCATCAACCTTTAAATCAATGCAATCAACTAATTTATGCAATATTTTATTAAAGCATATGTATCCTTTAATGTTGGTATCATATCCTAAGAAGATGCCTTCATCAGCCCTGTCATCATACTTACCAAGATTTTCATTATTATTCTTTATGTAGCACTTACTCCCAAAGAATTTGAAGTGTTTGATTGAAGAAGGTCTTCCATACCACAATTCATAAGGTGTCTTGTCACTATGTGGTCTGAGGTGGGATTTGTTAAGAATATGGACTACTGTGTGTATTGCTTCTACCTAGTAAGTTTGACCAATGTTCTTCTCATTCATCATTGGCTTTGCAATTTGATGAACTGTTTTGTTTTGCCTCTCAAGTACTCCATTTTGTTGTAGAGTTCCTGGGATCGTGTATTCTCTCTTGATCCCATGTTTATCACAGAATTCCTTGAAATCACTTGACATAAATTATCCTCCCCTGCCTGATCTTACTGCCTTTAATCTCTTGCCTGTTTGATTCTTAGTTAAGGCCTTAAGTATTTTAAATTTCTCAAATGCTTCAGATTTTTCTTTGAGGAAAGCAACCCAAGTAAGTCTAGAGTAATCATCAATGATCAACATAAAGTAGTTTTCCTTCCCTGTGCCTTCCTGTCTTAATGGTCTACATAAATCCATATGAACTAGTTGCAGTGGTTTCTCTTTTGAAGTAGAGCTCTTGGATTTAAACTGTGTCCTTCTCAACTTTCCTACTTGGCATGGTTTACACACAGAGTCTTGTGGCTTTGATATGCTTGGAAAATATTTTACTGCCTCAAGTTTTTTGAGCTTGATTAAGTGGTCAATGTTTAGGTGTCCAAGTCTCCTATGCCATAACTAGCTTTCACAATATTTTCTTAGATGGCACTCTTCTTTATCTTCTTTCATCACATATACATTTTTTTCTGTCCTTATGCCTTTAGCCACCACTTGTATTGAGTTTACAAAATTTATCTTAAAATCCTTGGAAGTGAACACCACTTCACGTCCTCTGTCACACATTTGACTTACACTAAGAAAATTATGTTTTAGCCCATCTACAAGTAGAACATCCTGGAATTTTCCTTTACCATTACTCAAACTCACCATCCCTTTACCCTTGATTTTACTTGGTTCATCATTTCCAAAGGTTACATTTCCTGTTTTTCTTTTACTTATAGAAAAAAACTTATCCTTGTCTCCAATCATGTGCTTGGAACATCCATTGTCTATATAGAATGGGTCTTTTTGTTTTTGAGCTAAAAGTAATAGACCACATTTTTCACTATCTTTCTTTTTCCATGTGCCGGCATTTCTAGCTAAAGAATTTATCGTTGGATCTGCCTTGTACTTCTTTAGGTGGCAATTTCTAGCTTTGTGGCCGAAGTAATGACAATTATAACATTTGAGCTCATTTTTCAGTAGGTCAAAGTGATTGGAGCTACACTATCTATTCATTGGCTTCTTATTTATATGTTGTAAGGATTGTTTATTTCTTGACCTCCTCAGTTTCATGTCTCTAAACATAATTTGACAATTTGCAATCTTATGACCAAAATTAGAACAGTAAAAACAGTAACCATGGAAGAAATTTTGGTACATGAAGGATGGCCTTATTCTTGGCATTTGTTGCTCCATCTTCTGATTTCTTTGTTTTTTATCGGGGAACATCCTATATTTATTATCTTTTGGTGATAGAGTACTCTCATGGTCTGATTGTCTGCTAACTTTAAACTTGATCATCTTTACTGGCTCTTTGCTTTCTAGTCGTTTGCTTCTTGAACCATTTACATAATTTAAACCAGTTTTCAACAAAAGAGATCTTTGTTTGCTCAAAATGTCGTTTAGTTCTTCGGTGGCTTTAATGCTTGGAAGATTTTGGAGATACAATGTTTTAAACTTCTCCATCTCTTTTCTGTTTTTTACTACCTCTTCTTCCAAGGCTTCACATCTTGCCTTCTTTTCTAATAACTGTTGTTTCAAAATGTACTCTATTTTATTTGCCTCTTCTAATTCCACTTTTAGTAGGGCAAAGTATTCATAAGGTTCTTTATTGTCTCTCTCAAACTGTATCAACAATTGTTTTTTCTTTTTCTTCTTAGATTTGAGTCTAGCAATTTTTTCTAGTGCACTGATTAATTATCCTTCCAAGTCAACCACAACTTCTTCATCGTCACCATCACTTCCTATGCCTTTATTATCATAATCCTCTTTGTCCATAAGCATAAAGTAATTAATATTATATTCATAGGAAGAGTCACTATTTATGTCTTCTGAAGAGTCATCATTGTTTACACATAAACTTTTCTTTTTACCAAATCTCTTGGGTGTGTACTTTTTTTCACCTTCATAATTCTGATCCTATTTCTTGTGTGGACACTTAGATGCAAAGTGACCTATATTTCCATTGTTAAAATATTTGAAGGGAAATTTTCCTTGGTACTTTCCTGATCCTTTCTTTAGTCTTCTCACAAATTTTTCTTCAATTTCATCAATCTCAGAATCCTCATTCTTATCTACTTTAAATRATGCTTCTCTAGAGGTGGGTTTTTCTTTAACTATCCTCATTTCATATGAAGTCAACRTTCCTAGAAGTTGATCAAAAGACAAATATTTTATATCATTAAGTTCTTCTATAGAAGAAACCTTTGTATTGAACCTATCTCGCAGAGGTCTCAAAATTTTCTGAACTAAAGAGGCTTCCTCAATTTTTTCACCAAGTGCTTTCATTACATTTACTAGTTCTTCAACTCTCAGAAAGTACTTCCCAACAATTTATTCCTCTTTCATTTTTATCCATTCAAACTGTACTCTATAGGTTTGAAGATTGGAATCCTTTACCTTCTCATTTCCTTCATAACTGCTAATGTGTTTGTCCCACATTTATTTGGCAATTTCTAAGTGCATAACTTTTACAAATTCTACTTCTCCAATCCCACTCAGAATAACATTCATAGCCTTAGCGTTGAAGATGAGTTATAGCTTGTCATCCTTATTATCTAGTACAATCGGCTTTACATAACCAGTCTCTACCACATCCCAGACATCCGTACCTAAATCCATTATGTAGGTTTTCATCCTAACTTTCCAGAAGGAAAAGTTTGTTCCATTGAACATGGGGGCCTTATTGGTTGAAGTTCCTTCATGGCTAGTCATGTTTAATCTCTAGGATCTACCCTTAGATAAAAGGAACCATCTCTGATACCAATTGTTGGACAACTGAGAGGGGGGGTGAATCATTTTTTATTGTTCTTAAACAATTATGCCCATTTAAAACTCTTTACAGAACACTCAATGACAATCAAAATAATGAAAGGAAGTAAGAAATAGAATATTCAACATTAATCACACACATGAAATATACAGAGACATATATTTCCCGAGGAAACCCATAAAGGGGAAAACCTCTTCTTCTTGATATGATAAGTAATCTTTATTTTTTGTACATTATCATTCTTATGAGCTCCAACTCCTCTTAAGGCTACAACCTCTGTTTTACAAGAAGGAACTTGCTGAGAGCACCAACTCTCTGATTTCTCTAGCACCCACTAGAAGGAAGCACAAACTCCGTGAGTGTTCCAAAACCAACTGGATGGAAGCACCAACTTCCAGAGTGTTCTATCACTAACTAGATGGAAGCATCAACTTCTAGTCACATGGGCACCAACATGTATAACAGATAACAATAGTTCTCCCTTACACCACCCTGCCACCCTGGTTTTGATGGCTACAACCAAATGGAAGCTACAACTCCCTATGTTCAAGCACCTAATTAAAACTCTATGGACACTAGTCCTCCCTAGCACCTCCCTACTACACTGAATATAAAAAATTTGTTCCTCAAACTTATTACAGTGATACAATATTTGTCAAAAGGATTACTAGTCTCATCACTATTCTCTTGCACTGCTTTGCCTTTTTTGCATCAGTATTTTTCCTGCTCGCACCTCCTTGAGTTTTTTTTTCTTCTGCTTTGTCTCTAAATGTGCACCTCAACTTTCTCTTCCTCTCTTAGATAAGCATTTCTGCTCTATATATATTTCTTCTATGCTTTATGCTCTGTGTATTATTTCCATTCAATGTGCTACGCCTCTTCTGTGTGTTTCATCTCTTTCACACAACAAGATTCTACCCAGATGAATAACTCTTAACTGAAGAAACAATCTCTTCTCTATTATGCATATATTTATGATGCCAAGTCCTCTTCTAGATAATACACCTAACTCTTTGTCCTCTCTGGCGATTATGCTGAATCTGTTCTACAATAGTAGCCATTATGTTGAGGCTATTCGTCATCAGTGGTTGTTCCTAATATTCTTTGCCTTTTTCTGGAAGTGTGTCCCTTCATATTCTCTGTCACAATAAATATTATCCTCTCTTTTATAGTTACATATTTCAACACTTTCCCATCTGTCAATTGTCTCTATGATGAGTCTTCATTCCATTGGAAGTTACCTGAAGACTCTTCGGCTCCTCTAGCAGTCACCCTACAGCTCCTTGAATTCTCTGGCAAATGCAATTACTTCATTTTGGCAGTTACCTAGAGAACCTCTACATGCTCATGCCTTTGGCACCTTTTCCCTTCATGAGAAAAATTCACAGTGGGTGCTAGCGTTTTTGGCTAAGCCCCTTCCTTTCACGTGACCACGAGTTGTGATCAAACACCTATCCAAAAGGCACTTCGCGATCTCGGTGATCTCCGATGTGGAGCCTAGAAATGTGCTAGCTCCTCCCTTAATACTTCAATGATGTGACCTCCATATATGACTCGGGGCTTAACCTCTTGGGTGCTTCATGACTTCGCGTATCATGAACTCCTGCTGTCAGTCGCCTTGATTCTTCC
This sequence comes from Picea engelmannii, assembly GCA_009831015.1. NCBI lineage: Eukaryota > Viridiplantae > Streptophyta > Pinopsida > Pinales > Pinaceae > Picea > Picea engelmannii. The sequence goes on along the minus strand of ML776590.1, from coordinate 411,626 downwards.
AACTCGTGATCTACGAAGTGGATCTTAGCAACATGATAGCTCTTCCCTTAACCCTCGTCTATGTAACCATGGCTATGACCACAAGCCTAACTTCAGAAACTATGCTTTCTAGATCAACAGTCCAGATCTCTCCCTTTGATC
>ML776590.1:366589-403450 GCA_009831015.1 Picea engelmannii | reverse complement strand
CATCCATTTGTTTACCTTTGCATCGATTGGTTTCCACTTGGACATATAACATTCTCATCAAGGGAATCATATCAATCAATTACTTGACATCAACCAATGACATCAATCAAACCAAACCATTTACATCAATGACATATGATCCAGCAATCTCCCAAGTAATCAAACCATTGGCATCAATGACAAACCATTGGCATCAATGACAACATGATCCAACAATGGGGAGTTACAAATTGGATCACTAGAAGTCAATTGTATCCAATCAAAGAATCCTTGGAAAGGATGAAATCAAATAACTTGCAACTATTCATGGATAGGGACCTTCCTCTCAAGTTCGTTGAAGAAAATAAAAGGGATGTTGAAAATATTTGTTACTAGTTGAGTTGGGCATTCTTTTCATCACTTACAATGGAGACTACATCATATTTCAAAGTCGTGACACATGAGGGCATGGGAGGAACTCATGATTTGAGGGAGGCACCTCTTGTGATGATATCACATGAGGATCATTCAAAGTTGTAGGTGTTGGAGAGGTATGATGTAGAGGGTTTTGACTATGCTCATGTTTTCCATTGTGGCGATCATGAGTTGTTTATTTTGGAGAACATGTTAGCTCCCAAAATGAACCCATCCCTTTGGTCACATTTTGTGGTAGATAGCATAGCTATTGGTAGTTTTCTCAAATTAGTTTTGAGTTTTTCTAGCAACAAAACTTAGGTTTTGATTTTTGTCTTAGAAATAAGACGACCCATAAAGGTCTTCTCTTTAAAATTTTCATAAAATGCTTTCAACAGCTAACGTGTGTTTAAAACATGAGTGTTAGCTAGTGAAAGTGGCGACTTTCAATAGCTAAGGAGCTTCTCTCATAGGTCCGTGCGCTAGTGAAAGTCTTACTTTTCAAACATCTGAAGAAACATTGTTGCGTGTCGTGCGCTGGTGAAAGTGATAAGTTTCAATAGCTAGGGGGCGTTTTCCACAGGATTGTGCACTGGTGAAAGCGATAAGTTTCAACAGCTAAGGGGCATTTTCCATAGGATTGTGCATTGGTGAAAGCGATAAGTTTCAACAGCTAAGGGGCGTTTTCCACAGGATTGTGCGTTGGTGAAAGCGATAAGTTTCAACAGCTAAGGGGTGTTTTCCACGGGCCGTTGGCTGAAGAAAGCGGGAATCACGTGCATTTATCCACATTTCAAAATCAAATCATGATGCAATCAACTCACGTCATACCATCAAGAAAGACGCGCTGGTAAAAGTGGATAATCATGAAAACTTGAGTTCCATGTCCAAGTCAGATTACAAATCGGATCCGGTTCAGAAACTCATGCTCCACAATCATGGCACCGGGGATGGCAAGTTCAAATTCATTAGCGCAGGTACAGAAGTTGTACTGTCGAGCTGACAACACCAAATCAGATCATTGCTTCCCTATCACTCATCGCTCACGAATGTTGGTTAAGTTTCTAATGTTAAAAAATAGAGCTGACTCCCGAGTGCTTTCAACAGCGCAAGACCTCAACCCGAATATCAGTTTCCTATGTCATGTATTTAGAATCATTTGGGATTTTGGGTGACAGAATGGCGAGGAGACGCAGTGGGTCTTTATTAAGAAAAGAGTTGGACAACCTTTCTTTCCTACAGACACATCCAGAAGTCCAGAAACACTTCTCAAACGCAGGTTGTATTGAATTCGTTGAGAGGTTGCAGAATGGTTGCCACCAGTCGACAGCAGAAGCTTTTGCCAAAATTTTCGACGGGAATAAAGCTCGTGTTGGGTCCTTGGAGATATTAGTAGATGAAGCTGCCATAGATGTAGCGACCAGCCTACCAAGGTCAGGCCAGAGTTGGTTCAAAACCACTGCCACCAAAAACTTAAAATTCAGAGTTTATTTGAAGGAGGAGTTCAAGCATAATGCGTGGAAAAAGAGTATACCAATTTCCTATCTAGAAGAGGAGTGGCAGGAGTTGTTTAAGGGAATCCAACTCTACATAACATCAGAGGGAAGGTATGACAAACTCATGATGTATCATTTCAAGCTCCTAGACCACTACACAGGTAAAAATCTCCTCAATTTACCTTTTTTCTTACATAAGAGTTTAACTAAGGTCTGCAAGAAGGTCAAGGATCAACCCCTAAGATTGAAGAATACTCTGTGCCATTTTGGCCTTATCAAATTGATTATTCTGGAGGAATTAAAACAGGAGGGAAGGAGCTGGCAACATTTTCTATTTTGGGAGGGTTTTGAAACACAGACTCAGCCCGTAAATGAACAGGGGAAAGGTTCAAAGAAACAGTTGACTCCTCAAAGCAGTTCGAGGAAGAGGAGGACCCTTCCAGGACCTCCAGAAGATAGAATCTCTGGAGTGAAGTCCCACAGGTCAAGGAAAAGGTTAAACTTTGAAACCACTACAGAACAACCCATAGAGCAGCCTACAGAGAAAATAAAAAACATATTAAACCTGCCCTACACAGACTCAGAACCAGAGCAACAAGATGAGAGCCCTATCACCAAGAGTCCTGAACAGTCAACTGAGTTTTCATAGAATTATGAGACCTTCACTCATACATAGGAAGGAGAAACACCAAAGAGTTCTAAGTCAAAGAAAACTCAGAAAATCAAGCATCTGAAAGAGGTAATCACTCAGCAAGAGGTCTTGGAAGGGGTAATCAAAGAAAGGTATAAGAAGTTGTCTGATAACTTCGCAAAAACCAATGCTGCGTTTGAGAGGCTGGCTCGGGAAAGTGTTAAAGAGAAGAAAAGAAAGCAGAAGATCACCAAAGATTACAATAGCCTATGGTGTCTTTCCAAGCACCTTAAAAGGAAGATAAGAAGATTAAAACAAAAACAAAAGCAAAAGTCCCACCCAGACTTGAAGGTGCTTGCTCAAGTTGTTGTTAACATGCAAGGTGAGAAATCAGAAACACATTGAATTTTGTTGAAATCGCATTTTGGAGGTGAAAGTTCATTTTTGGCTCAGACAAAGCTTTCACCAGTGCAAAGAGAAATTTTATGGCCCATTAGCTGGTGAAAGGTAGCGCTTTCACTAGCTTACTAGCAAAATATAAAGTGAGTTAGCTGGTGAAATCATGAAAGGAATTTTTGGAAGCCAAGGGTGGAACAGGTTGTTTCTCATAGGTTATGAAGGAGTTCCACAGTATCAAGGGAATGAAAATTGCTTGCAAAGGATTCGATATCAGAGATTTGAGAGAATTTTGGAAACCACATGTAAAACAAACTTCCTCAAATATCGACTATGAACGTTGGAGAAATCCAATTGTCAAGACAGGTGTCTGGCCATGTTTCATCACACCACAAATTCCAGGAGTTGAAGGACGCAGATGGAATTTTTTTTGAGATTGAAGACAATTCGAATGCTAGTTTAGTGGTTAAGACTTTATTCTCAAGTTCTTTAGTTAGATTTGAATTTCTTTTATTAAATATAGATCCATGTTTTTAGGATCTGTAAAAATGATTGTAAGAGGCTATAAATGCCTAATTTTGATAAGAGACAAGGGTTCAAACTGGGAGATATTTTATGCCACTGTATAGACTCTTTTTGCAGAAATAAAGTTCAGTTTCCTTTCGTTTTCAATATCAGAATTGTCCATCTCTCATTTTTTGTACTTTGTTTCAGTTTATTTTAGTTCATAAAGACTGTTATCTCTTTATTGAGATCATAGACTTGAAATTAAAGGATTTCTCGCTGTCTTGTATTAAGCCCTACCTTCACTTGTATTGGAAATCAAGAATAGTGTTCTCCATCCTCTCTTTCAATTATTTGATCTGATTATTGTTTCCTGAAAGCACTGTATCTTTAGATGTGTGATGAGTTTTTTCTTACATAAATCATTAAAGACCCCATTGTCCCAAACACGTAAAAACCATTATTTCTATGTTACCAAGCATCCTTAGCCTACAACCCTAAGGAGTTTCTTGGAGTGATAACAAATTGGCGTCGTTGCCGGGGAGACTAAATTCAAGCTCTACTTTCCTGGGATATGACACAGAGCTGATCTTTGATGATAGACAAAGATTAGACATTTTCAGTTGGTTGTAATCATCTATCTGGTGACTCCACAAGTTCATCCTGGCTCCTAAGAGGATCAGTACTAGGGCGAATCCTCAAGAATCACCGATCACACCAGTGTCCAATCCAAAATTAATTCTCAGGAAGGGAAAGACGATTCAAGTTCAAAATTAAAGATCAGATACAAAAGGTAATCCTCTTTTCAGTTCTGGAAAATCTACTACAGAAAAATTTGAGTTCTTTTCAGAGAACACTGATGAAAAAATAGCTGTAAACATTGTAGAAGAACAAACTCTTTTTGATCAACAAAAAAATCCTAGTGATGATAAATTGATAGATTATAATTTGATTGAAAAAACATCTAATACTTTAGAAAGAAGCCACAATTCTTCTTCCCTTGAGTCTTTCCACTCTCAACAACAATAAGATCACTTGAACATTTATACTAGCCTCCTTGTTGTTGAACATCTCCTCCAAGAGCTATCTACTAAGGGTGAAGAAAATTTAGCTGGATAGCTTGCAAATTTTTACAGAGCCTCTTATCATACCTCTTTCCCATTAGAAGATTCACCTCTTTCACATTCCTCCAGTGTTGAAGACTTGAAGAAGAAACTATCATTTTCCCCACCTCTGATAGCCATGGCTACACCACCTCCTTTGACTAAGATGCAACAAATCCTAGCTGCTAGGTATGCACCACTCATATTGCCAAACCCAGTAGCAGCCGTGCCAACGGGAGACTATCAGAAATATATGCCTAAATTCATAGGCGAAGGCGATGTGTCTGTTGAAGAACATATTGAGGCTTTTTACAGTTATGCAGAGAACCTTAATATTGAATAAGAAGATGTTTGGACACGAGTATTTGTCCAAATCCTAGATGGCCATGCTAGGAAATGGTTCAAAGAACTCCCTGCTGGTTCCATTGCCGGAATCGAGCAATTGGATGAGACATTTCTGAAACATTGGGGTGACAGAAGAGATTTTGTCTACTACATCACAAAATTTGGAAACTTGAGGAAACAAAGTAGTGAGTCAGTCTCTGACTTCACTAAGAGGTTTAACCAAATGTATGGAAAAATACCAACTGAGATAAAACCGTCAGATGCTTCTGCCAAGATCACATATTCTGATGCTTTCGATTCAGATTTATGTTTGATGTTGAGAGAATGGAGGTCACCAACATTATCTCTCATGCAAGATGCTGCCCTTGAGGTGGAATCTAATATTCTGGCCTCCCAGAAGTGAAAAGGATATTCTGATAGGAGAAGACCAAAGAATGAGGCCTCATCTTCATCAAATGCTGATCCAAAACTTGATAAAATGGCCAAGATGCTAGAATCTCTAACCTATGAGATATCTAAACTCAAGATCGAAAATAAACAGCCTGTGAAGGGAAGAGGCACTCATGACTCTGCAGGCAGAAATCCGAATCAAAATCCAAATAACTTCAGAAGAAATAATCAGCCCACTCAGATCTTGCAAAGAGAAAAGAATTCTTCTGAAGATCAGAGGATAAAGGTCCCTCTTCAAAATGTTGTGATGGACGAAGAAAATGGTGAAGATCAAGAAGATGGAGAAGGTGACATTCATTTTGTTGGAGAAGAGACAAGGAAATCCTATCTAGCACAACATGACTATGAGGAATCATTGATGTCTGAACAGACAAAAGATGATCTTATGGGTGACAGCATTTTCGCAACAAAAGATAAAAATAGATATAACCTTCGATCCAAATCTAATACTTCTCAACAAGATGCACCAACCTCTCCTAAAAAGAGCACAACCCCTGTTAAGAAAAAATATCAGACATCAAAGGATCAGCAAGCAAGTTCTTCAAAGGTGAAAGCATCAACTCCTCCCAAGAAGACTGTTTCCCCTGTCAAGCATCAAAGTCCAGAGAGCCAACCTTCTATTGAACAACAAAGAAATCAGGAAGCCCCTTCAAATCAGGTAAAGGTTTCTGATAAAGTTGTTGATAAAGTTCCATATTATTTTAATTTTGAGGCTGAAATACAAAAAATTAAGATTCCTATTCCTCTAGTCGAATTGATGAAAAATGAAATGTTCAAAAAGGATATCCTCAAAAATCTAGATCCCCAATCTGTATCCCTTTCTGCTGATATCCTCAACATATATGATGATAAGCCAACCATTACTTTGGGTCAAATGGTAGAAGACAGAGATGAAAGTTGTCCTCCCTTTTACATCTCTTTAAATATTCATGAGAAAACACTACATAATTGTTTGTTGGACACCGGTGCCTCGCACAATTTGATGCCAAAGGCAGTCATGGATGAGCTTGAGTTGGAGATCACCAAGTCTTATCATGACCTTTTCTCTTTTGATTCTTGAAAAATCAAATGTCTTGGGATGATTAAGGATTTGGTTGTAACCTTAACCCAAGAATCAATGAAGACTATGGTGATGGATATAGTGGTGGCCGATATACCTCCCAAATTTGGATGCCTACTATCAAGATCATGGATGAAGAGACTAGGTGGAACTCTTCAAATGGATCTCTCCTATGCTACTATCCCTATTTTCAGAGGGGTGAAAAGAAGGATATACAGGGAATCCCAGTTGGCATATGTAATCAGTGACGAGAAAAATCCATCCAATCATCCTATCTATTCGGTTGACATAGGTATCGGATCTTGTATTTTGCAAATTGATGATTCACTTTCTGAGACATTTCTTCTTAGAAAGCCCACATATCAGATCACAATTCAGCCCACAGAAACAGCAGAAGAAGACCTTTGGACCATGTTATTTTACGGTGCTTGCACTAAGGAGTCAGCTGGAGCAGGAGTGGTATTCATTTCTCCTTCTAAGAAAACTTCTCATTTGTCCTTTAAACTCGATTTTAAAGCGACTAATAATATTTCTGAGTATGAGGCACTACTTTTGGGGCTGAATTCAGCCAAAGAAAGGAGCATTAAAAAATTGCAGGTGTTTGGAGATGCAGATTTGATTATTCAGCAGGTGAATACGTCCTTCCAAGCAAAGCATGTCAGGTTGAAGGCATACAGAGATGAGGTGTTGAAGGCCATTCATGATTTTACAGATTTTAAAATTACATATGTACCTAGAGAGATGAATGAATTGGTTGATTCATTGGTTGTGTCCGCTTGTGCATTCATACCCCCTCTGCCTCATAAATTAACTTATGAAATTCAAGTTAAATATAGGCCCTCCCTTCCTAATAATGTAAAATTTTGGAAGGTTTCTGAAGACTATGTTGAACTCACTAGATTCCTTGCAGTGATAGATGAGTTTGCATATCTGAAGATTGATCAGGAGAAGGAACATGACCATGAAGTTGAAGATCCAAAGTTAAAAACCAAAATCACAGCACATGAAATAGTTCAGCTGTCTACCAACAAAATTCCTAAAGGTTTGGTCCCATTGGAAGGGTTGTTCGATAACAATGATGTGGTTGTCAAATTGCAAAGTGGGGAAAAAGATTTAGAAGTTTTGCAGTAAAATGTGGCTAGTGAGCAAGATCCTAAACATGTCAACTTAGCCTCACATTTGACTGAAAAACAAAGGGTTGATTATGGAGAATCTCTAAAGGAGTTTGCAGACATCTTCGCTTGGCAGTATGATGACTTGAAGAATTTTGAGACAAAGGTGATTCAGCATAAGATTCCCTTGAATAAAGACACCAAAACATTTAGGCAGAAGCTTAGATCCTTCAACCCTTTGTTGTTGCCTACAATGGAAAGGCAAATTAAAAAATTGTTGGATTCCCGCATTATCATTCCCCTCAGGTATTCAAAATGGATTGCGAATCTCGTACCGATCAGGAAGAAGAATGGGGAGATCAGACTCTGCGTCGACTTCAGAAATTTGAATAAGTGCTCTAGGAAAGACAACTACGCTCTCCCTAAAATGGAGCATATTTTGCAGAAGGTGTCAGGATCAAAGGTGATGTCCTTTATTGATGGGTTTTATGGATACAATCAGATTGTTGTCCATCCGGAAGACAAAGAAAAGACTTCCTTTACCACTCCATGGGGTACGTTTATGTACGAGAAGATGCCCTTTGGATTGATGAATGCAGGAGAGATATTCCAAAGGGCAATGGACATTGATTTCGTTGGAGAGAAAGATAAATTTGTCCTGATTTATCTCGATGATATCATTGTTTTCTCAAGCAGCCATGAAATTCATTTGCAGCACTTAAAAAGGACATTTCTGAAATGTCGAAGGTATGGCATTTCTCTTAATCCAAAAAAATCAAATTTTGCACTTAAGGAAGGGAAATTACTTGGGCATATTGTTTCAGCTGATGGGGTTAAAATTGACCCAAAGAGGGTAGAAGCAATTAAAAATTGTCTCTCTCTAGATCAAAGAAGGACATTCAGTCTTTCCTTGGGACTATAAACTTTGTCAGAAGGTTTATAGTAAATTTTGCTGAACTCACAAAGCATATCACTGCTATGTTGAGAAAAGAATCTGAGGTAAAATGGACTAAAGTAGCCAGACATTCATTCAATACCATCAAGGAAGCCATCACAACAGCCCCTATTTTGATCAGCCCTGATTTCTCCAAGGTATTTTACATTTTTTTATTTGCTTCAAGTGATACAATCGCAGCAATACTCTTGCAGAAAAATGTTGATGATCAGGAGCAGCCAGTTTCCTTCTTCAGTAAGGTCTTGAGGGATGCTGAGGTAAAGTACGAATTGTTGGAGAATAAATCATACGCACTTGTCAAGTCATTGAAAGATTTAAGAGGTTACATTCTTCAGTCAAAGGTAATAGCTTTCGTTCCCTCCAGTTTAGTTAAAGATGTTCTTTTCCAACCCGAAATTGATGGAAAAAGGAGTAAGTGGATAGAAAGGTTGATTGAATTCAATGTTGAAATCAAACCAGCAAAACTTGTGAAGAGTCAGGGCCTTGCCAAACTCCTGGCAGAGGAAAATTGCAAGCTACTCGAAATAAATCTGGTAAACATTAATGAAAAAAATGATCAGCCTTCAGAGGATAAACAAGGTGAGAAAATGCAGGTATCATCTCACTTAGATGATTGCAAATGGTACAGTCATATTATTCAGTTTCTGCAAACTTTGTCAGTTCCATCAGATTTGACAAAGACTCAAAGAAGGGCTTTGAAACTCAAAGCTATAAATTTCTGCATCAATGACAACTTGTTGTTCTGGAAAAATCCCATAGGTTTATTATTGAGGTGCGTAAACCGAGAAGAGGTAGCTAAGGTCATGATTGAATTTTACAATAGTGAATGTGGGGGACATCACTATTGGAAAACCACTGCACACAAAATTCTAAGATCTGGTTACTACTGGCCATCCTTATTTTCATATGTATATGAGTTTGTGAAAACTTGTGACAAGTGTCAGAGATTAGAAGGTAAACAACAACTGGAGTCTCTTCCCCTCAAACCTATAGTCATCACAGGGCCTTTTCAGCAGTGGGGCCTAGACTTCATAGGTGAAATTCATCCTCCTTCTAGTGGTCAACACCAGTGGATCCTGGTTGCAACTGACTACTTTACAAAGTGGATTGAGGCTATTACCACCCAGAATGCCAATCATACTATCATCATAAATTTTTTGCAAGAAAACATATTTTCCAAATTCGGCTTCCCTAAGAGAATAGTCACGAATAACGTTGTTGCATTCAAAGATAAACACTTGGTGAAATTGTGTGAAGAGTTGGGAATTCAGCTAGTACATTCCACAACTTACTATCCGCAAGGGAATGGCTTAGCTGAGTCATCCAACAAGAGTTTAGTCAGAATTATAAAGAAGCTACTGGAACAAAATGCCAGAGGTTGGGATTCCAAACTGAAGTTTTCCTTGTGGGCTGACAGGGTTACATGTAAGAAATCAATTGGTACATCTCCTTTCAAGTTGGTATATGGTACTGAAGCCATATTTCCTGTTCAACTTGCATTACCAGTTGCAAAGTTCTTACAAGAGACTAATTCTTAACCAAGTGATTTGACCAGGAGAATTCATAATTTGGTAGAACTATAGCAAGATAGAGAGCAACTCTTGGAAAAAACGGAATTGCATCAAGAAAGGATCAAAGAAACTTTCAACAAGAAAGTCAAATCAAATGTCTTCAAAACAGGGGATTTAGTCTTAAAGTGGGATGCAGCAAGACAGGAGAAGGGGAAACACGGAAAATTTGAGGCTCTTTGGACAGGTCCTTTTGTCATAATAGCGGTGCAGCAGAACAATACATTTGTTCTCCAAACTCTTTCAGGCGAGGCAGTAGCAGGTGGCCCTTTCAACGGGCATTTCCTGAAGATATATTTCTCATAAGGCTTCCCTTGAAGCCCTGTTCTACTTGTACATATTCTTTTCAGTTTTTTACTTCTGTCATTTCAATAACTCCATGCCCAATGGTACTAGCAAATTTTTCAAAGTTCTATTTTTAGTTGTAATAAGGCTACTGAGTCTAGCTAGGTTCTTGGTCACCTCACAGGGAGATTCCCATCCTAGTTGGAGCCAAATGTTAGCTCCCAAAATGAACCCGTCCCTTTGGTCGCATTTTGTGGTAGATAGCATAGATATTGGTAGTTTTCTCAAATTAGTTTTGATTTTTTATAGCTGCAAAACTTAGGTTTTGATTTTTGTCTTAGAAATACGACGACCCATAAAGGTCTTCTCTTTAAAATTTTCATAAAATGCTTTCAACAGCTAATGTGTGTTTAAAACATGAGTGTCAGCTGGTGAAAGTGGCGACTTTCAACAGCTAAGGAGCTTCTCTCATAGGTCTATGCGCTGGTGAAAGAGTTACTTTTCAAACATCCGAAGAAACATTGTTGCGTGTCGTGCGTTGGTGAAAGTGATAAGTTTCAACAACTAAGGGGCATTTTCCACAGGATTGTGCGCTGGTGAAAGTGATAAGTTTCAACATCTAAGGGGCATTTTCCACAGGATTGTGTGCTGGTGAAAGCGATAATTTTCAATAGCTAAGGGGCATTTTCCACAGGATTGTGCATTGGTGAAAGCGGTAAGTTTCAACAGCTAAGGGGCGTTTTCCACGAGCCGTTGGCTGAAGAAAGCGGGAATCACGTGCGTTTATCCACGTTTCAAAATCAAATCATGATGTGATCAACTCACGTCATGCCATCAAGAAATACGCACTGGTAAAAGTGGATAATCATGAAAACTTGAGTTCCATGTCCAAGTCGGATTACAAATCGGATCCGGTTCAGAAACTCATGCTCCACAATCATGGCATCGAGGATGGAAAGTTCAAATTCATTAGCGCAGGTACACAAGCTATAATGTTGGGCTGACAACACAAAATCATATCATTGCTTCCCTATCACTCATCGCTCATGAATTTTGGTTAAATTTCTAATGTTAAAATATAGAGATGACTCTCGAGTGCTTTCAACAGTGCAAGACCTCAACCCGAATATCAGTTTCATGTGTCATGTATGAAGGCTCATTTGGGATTTTGGGTGACAGAATGGTGAGGAGACGCAGTGGGTATTTATTAAGAAAAGAGTTGGACATCCTTTCTTTCCTACAGACACATCCAAAAGTCCAGAAACACTTCTCAAACGCAGGTTGTATTGAATTCGTTGAGAGGTTGCAGAATGGTTGCCACCAGTCGACAGAAAAATATTTTGCCAAAAATTTCGATGGGAATAAATATCGTGTTGGGTCCTTGGAGATATTAGTAGATGAAGCTTCCATAGCTGCAGCAACCAACCTACCAAGGTTAGGCCAGAGTTGGTTCAAAACCACTGCCACCAAAAACTTAAACTTCAGAGTTTATTTGAAGGAGGAGTTCAAGCATAATGCGTGGAAAAAGAGTATGTCGGTTTCCTATATAGAAGAGGAGTGGCAGGAGTTGTTTAAGGAATCCAACTCTACATAACATCAGAGGGAAGGTATGACAAACTCATGATGTATCATTTCAAGCTCCTAGACCACTTCACAGGTAAAAATCTCCTCAATTTACCTTTTTTCTTACATAAGAGTTTAACTAAAGTCTACAAGAAGGTCAGGGCTCAGCCCCTAAGCATGAAGAATACTCTGTTCCATTTTGGCCTTATCAAATTGATTATTCTGGAGGAATTAAAACAATAGGGAAGGAGCTGGCAGCATTTTCTATTTTGGGAGGGTTTTGAAACATAGACTCATCCCGTAAATGAATAGGGGAAAGGTTCAAAGAAACAATTGACTCCTCAAAGAAATTCGAGGAAGAGGAGGACCCTTCCAGGACCTCCAGAAGATAGAATCTCTGGAGTGAAGTCCCACAGGTCAAAGAAAATGTTAAACTTTGAAACCACTACAGAACAACCCACAGAGCAGCCTACAAAGAAAAGAACAAACATATTAAACCTGCCCTACACAGACTCAGAACCAGAGAAACAAGATGAGAGCCCTGTCACTAAGAGTCCTGAACAATCAACTGAGTTTTCACAGAATTATGAGACCTTCACTCATACAGAGGAAGGAAAAACATCAAAGAGTTCTAAGTCAAAGAAAACTCAGAAAATCAAGCATCTGAAAGAGGTAATCTCTCAACAAGAGGTCTTGGAACGGATAATCAAAGAAAGGTATAAGAAGTTGTCTGATAACTTCGCAAAAACCAACACTACGTTTGAGAGACTGGCTCAGAAAAGTGTTAAACAGAAGAAAAGAAAGCAAAATATCACCAAAGATTACAATAGCCTATGGTGGCTTTCCAAGCGCCTTAAAAGGATGATAAGAAGATTAAAACAAAAACAAAAGCAAAAGTCCCACCCAGACTTGAAGGTGCTTTCTCAAGTTGTTGTTAACATGCAAGGTGAGAAATCAGAAACACATTGAATTTTGTTGAAATCGCATTTTGGAGGTGAAAGTTCATTTTTGGCTCAGACATATCTTTCACCAGCGCAAAGCGAAATTTTATGTCCTGTTAGTTGGTGAAAGGCAACGCTTTCACCAGCTTACCAGTGAAATATAAAGCGAGTTAGCTGGTGAAAGAAGGAAAGACATTTTTGGAAGCCAAGGGCGGAATAGGTTGTTTCTCACAGGTTATGAAGGAGTTCCACAGTATCAAGGGAATGAAAATTGCTTGCAAAGGATTCAATATCAGAGATTTGAGAGAATTTTGGAAACCACATGTAAAACAAACTTCCTCAAATATCGACTATGAACGTTGGAGAAATCCAACTGTCAAGACAGGTGTCTGGCCATGTTTCATCACACCATAAATTCCAGGAGTTGAAGGATGCAGATGGTGAATTTTTTGAGATTGAAGACAATTCGAATGCTAGTTTAGTGGTTAAGACTTTATTCTCAAGTTGTTTAGTTAGATTTGAATTGCTTTTATTAAATACAGATCCATGTTTTTAGGATCTGTAAAACTAATTGTAAGAGGCTGTAAATGCCTAATTTTGATAAGAGACAAGGGTTCAAACTGGGAGATATTTTATGCCACTGTATAGACTCTTTTTGCAGAAATAAAGTTTAGATTCCTTTCATTTTCAATATCATAATTGTCCATCTCTCATTTTTTGTACTTTGTTTCAGTTTATTTTAGTTCATAAAGACTGTTATCTCTTTATTGAGCTCATAGACTTGAAATTAAAGGATTTCTCGCTGTCTTATATTAAGCCCTACCTTCAATTGTATTGGCAATCAAGAATAGTGTTCTCCATCCTCTCTTTCAATTATTTGATCTGATTATTGTTTATTGAAAGCACTGTATATTTAGATGTGTGATGAGTTGTTTCTTACATAAATCATTAAAGACCCCATTTTCCCAAACACATAAAAACCATTATTTCTAAGTTACCAAGCATCCTTAGCCTACAACCCTAAGGAGTTTCTTGGAGTGATAACAGAACCCACTAAAGGTTCAAGGCTTATCTATGGAGGATATAGTTGAGCACATTCCTTGTGGACCCTCTTGCAATGAAGTATATGCATGCATGGATTGGGTGGAAAAGTATATGACATACATGAGAATGCTATAGGATATACATTCAAGGGACATCAATAGAGTGTTGGATATAGTAGTGCCTCCAGGACGCAATATGGTACATGACGATTCAGTGATTGGAGGTAGTGTGCAGGGGTATTCTTTGGCACATGGTAGTGTATAAGGGAATTGTTGGGTGTTTTCTCCAAGGATATCTTCTGATGGATTCCTCAAGCACACCATTAAGTGGAGGTTTCCCAGGATCAGTGAGTTTATGGGAAATCCTCATGGAGAAGTATACCCCTTGATGGTCAATATTCATCTGGGATATCATCAAATGAGGGACAAGGATCAGGATTTTCATAATTATACTTCTAAATTTCATTATGATTTATAGGTCATTCCCTTGGTGTTGACCAATGCACTAGTCACTTTGAAATATTGTAGGCATTAATAGAGGCATCTATGAATATTATTGGATGCCCTCATTATATAAAAAAATACATAGGATGTTCACTCGAGTAAGTCGGATGAGACAGGTGAAATTATAGCCATAATGGAGGTTTTTCATGTGATCAATGTGAAAATTGCACCTAAGGATATCAAGAGTCGGTTGGATCAGTTCATAGATATTTTAGTAGGCATTGGGAGTGGTGGACTTCTAATTGGGAGGTGAGAACCTGAAATTCATCATAGTGATAGACTTCTTTAGATGACGAGGAGGATCAATAGGGTCATTGTTGATATATTTTCTATATGGAAAGAAATATTTTCCCTCGCCATGCCTAGGATCGAGTCTATCTGTAGGTTGGAATACTTTTACCTCAATAAGATTATTTGGTGAGACAAGATCCAGGATAGTGAGTTCGGTCATTTCAAGGATTTTATTTTTGGGGTCTAGGAGAGGAGAGCGCATTCTGAGCATCATGATTAGTTGGTCATGATCATATAGGTGCAACATCAAAATGATGGTTCCTCTTGGATATTATCTTGGGACCTTGGGGTTCCAATGTTTGACAGCTTGGTAGCTGATACAAATGGGATAGGTAGCTTTCATGTTCTAGAGTGTACTATGAGGATTATTTTCTTGGGGAGTGGTATCATGAGGAGTTGGCTTAGTTTATGTATCTCATGATTTCCTATATTATCAGGGGTAGTCAGATGGATTATTCTGTTAGCACCTTGTAGATCAATGCTACGAGTATAGTGTAACATACCCGACCACCCAAGCCAAGTCATGCCGCTTAAAAATAATGTCATTCCATATGTATATATATCTATCTATCTACCTATCTATCTATCTATATATATATATATATATATATATATATATATATAACATTAAAAAGACATATATTCCCCAATACACATATTCATGTGAAAATAAAAGTAAAAATGTACATCCAACATACATAGGAAAACCCATAAACATGAACACATGTATAAATACACAACATGTAAACACACAATTGATACTTATCTTTGATAGAAGACCACCAAATGTGTGCAGACCTTCCACAATCCCCCCATCCGTATACCACACTACTCATAACTCTTAGCAGTGGGTCACCCCTGATATGGGACTAAACTCCACCTAGGTAAAGGGATTCCTAGCCAGGATGATGTATCTCAGACAATAGGAACAACTCCATCAGGTGCTTATTCAAACCAACAACTAACAATTTCTCATTCCCCACATGCATGCCCCACCCCAAGAAGTGTGCCCCTTCTCTACTCAACAGTCCTTCAGCTGCCCCACTTCCCTTCCAGGGCTTCAACAACAAGCCGGACAAGAAGTCTCAAAGCACTGTAGTTGTAGTTGGGCTCCCTCATAAAATAAATTCCCAATGATTCTCTCACCGAAGAGAGTTTCACATGGGCCTGACAACCCACATATTCAATCCACGGGCCTAAGAAATCGCTTATTTAGTCCATCACTTAAGTCAACCAGGTATAGGTGATGGAAGAAATACAATTTGGGTATGGAATAGGTAATGGAAGCAACCACATTCATGCAAGGAATGATGTTGGAAGCAATATAATTCTGGTATGAAACAGGTGATGGCAGCAACCACGTTCAGGAAAGGAACAGTGTTGGAAGCAACATAATTCGGGTATGGAACAGGTGATGGAAAAAACTGCGTTCATGTGAGGAACAATATGGGCTCGGGAAAGGTACAAGTTCTCTACCCATGACATAGAGGTAACATGTACAACTCGAAGAGTGCATGCAAGAGAGTGATGTCAAAATGTTGGAGTGAAAAGAAAATGACTTGTGAAAATTGAAGAAACGTGAATGCATTGGTGAATGGGAAGAATGAGAAAATGGGCTAATTTCCCTCACATATATGTGCATGCGCCCTAATTGACACATGGCCCTCAAGGAATTCATTTATCTCCACTTGTGATTCATTCCCTTCCCATAAGAACTTAGGATAACAAGAGTTTTATCCATACCTTAGTATTTTAGGAATAATATTATAATATTCCCTTGGAGATAAGCCCTCTAGCTTAGCCCATTTCCCTTCATAGTGGAGTTTAGTCCCCCATACTCTTTTATCGTGGTTGGTCTACACGCAGTGATTTATTTTATTAATGAAATGAGTATTAACATATACAAAAATAGGCTCATTGGCCTTTAGCATCTTGTCTCTCCAGCCTAATAATCACATAATCCTTCTGGATTATTATAACCTGCCACACCAGACTATAAAACATGTTTACATTCACATTTACAATTGGGGTTAAGCCTAGGGGTATTACATTCCCCTCCCCTTATTTATGCATTGTCCTGATTGCATTATAAACCATGTACAATTCAAAATTCTTCAAAAAGATCCAAGCATTTGCTAATGAAGCTTGTTATCCACTTCGTTCTCTATTTTCAAACACCAATTCATGTATTCGCACTATAGATAGAATTCATTTTCTCTATTCCATAGAGTTTCTTCAGGAAAGGAATCAACTCACTATTCCATTTGATAGACCCTCATTATGAAAAATACCATGCCATAAGCACTCTTGATTTTCCTCTTCCTTGTTTCACTCGCCCTTTGAAGCTCAAGTATCCTTTCACTGCTACACATTCCTTCAACAATCCATCTTGCCAAGGATTTCACACAAAAGGAGAAAGCTAACTCATTATTAGAACCCCACCAAGTTTCTACATTTATAGGGCTCCAGTGTCTCCAACAATAGTTGTTCTTCCCAAACATTCCAACTTTAATCAATATTAACTCATCTACATCACACACATATAGTTATTATGAGAGAACATTATAAAATAATTCATTTAGAAACTCAAACTTATTTAATAAGGAATTCAAATTTTCCCCAAAATATGAAATTCTATCTCATAATTTTTCATGGTTGTTGCAATAGTAGGATGCAATGTTCCTTATGGATTTCAACAAGCACCATATTGAATACCACTTTTCCTACAATGCTTCCATCTTGCATCCAACCAACAGATTATCAACATTTCCTGTACATTAAACTTTCATTGCAATATGTACTGAAACCTTACAATGTGATCTTAGAATTGTCTACACTTATCAATTCAGTCACAACTATCAAACAATTTATTAACTAGAATGAATTATCATTCTTTGCATAGGAATTTTCAACACTTATACTTTCCTTTTCCTAACAATTATTATTTTGTTTCATGAACAAAAATTTCATGTAGTCAATGCTCATGTGACTACTTGACTTGCAACTTTCCTGTTGCAATGTCTAACATCTCTTGAAATGTTCTCAACTCCATGAGTTACAAATATTTTAGTCGTTAGTATAATTATTTCCATTAGATAACATATATGCATGGATTCACAAAAACAATGTATTCACGCATAAAAATTCTATCATGCATAAGTGCAACTCTACTACTTACTATGCGTGAGTGCAACTCTCAATGCATATCTATTCAATGCACCTTTGCATTTATTTTCACAATGCTCTATATCTAAGTCATGTATGTCACTATTGGTAAATTGGAAGTTTGGCCAATGACTTGACACATCGTCCATACACTTCCTATTTTATTCTCAATTATTTGGATGCCTTCCTTTTCGACCTGAACACTACACCAAGAATATGATTATGTGGTGTTCATTAGTGTTAGAAAAAAGGTTGCAGTCCAAGTATTATTTAGACGTAGGAAGTTCATTGTATATTTTTCTAGTACGTAGGCTCTCCATATCCATACCTTTCCATAACCAACCATGTCATGGTCTCATACATGACTAGCTTTTCTGGCATCCCTTCCTATAACAGGTTCATACCCTTTATTTCTTTGGTTATTACCTCAACCAAATTAACATGACATGATACTATGCTAGTGTGTGCATTCAAAAGCTAAGAATCTTTGATAATTATTAGAGGCCTCCAACCTTTACCACACCTAATGGTATCTTATTCCAATTAATGTGTTCATACAATAATGTGATTTTATAAAATAACTCCGACCGAGTGAATTATTACCTAAATTCCCTTTAGCAATTATGCAAAATAATTTTATAAACTACATACCTGCATAGCTTCCATTAAAAACATTTGATTATACTTGATTAGTTGATGACAATAGAAGCCCCGATGCCTCTTTTATCAATCTTATAATCAACACTTCAACTTTCTATTACCTCCTTTCATATGCAAAAACATCATCAACAACACTTGAAAACATGAAGTATCTCTATCTTTCCAATTTGTATTTGTATGCACTAGTAATGTATCACTAGCATGCTCCTAAAATCATTTGCATGTCAATTTCATGTACTAAGTATGGA
This sequence comes from Picea engelmannii, assembly GCA_009831015.1. NCBI lineage: Eukaryota > Viridiplantae > Streptophyta > Pinopsida > Pinales > Pinaceae > Picea > Picea engelmannii. Next base: position 384,737 of record ML776590.1, on the reverse strand, counting down.
TTTCCAACAAGCCATAACATGTTTTCTCCTACAGTAACTGCAACAAACTCTTTCTCCCTATATCACATTTTTTTTTTGTTCCTACAAGTCTTCCATTCTTTATCGGATTCCTGAATCTTCTTTTTTCCTCACTGTAATCATTGTACATGGATATTTCTTCCCTGAGAACATTTTAGTGAAATCACTCTTGGCTTCTTTTACATTTCTAGCCAAATACTGTGTTGATTTCAAATTTCAGCATGTATCATTTTATGGATTCCTTTGACCCAACACATACTTGGCCAAATTATAATTCCAATCATGTTGTCTTATATACTTTGGATATTCAACATCCATTTACTTTTCGGGACTGAACTACTTCATCCCTTTCCTAGTTGAACACTTTAGCACTTGTGGTTTCTTGCACCACTGTCTTCTCTTATATTAGCAACCTAGCCTCAAACTTGACTTGCATAGCCAATCTATAGCATACTATAAGGATGCACATATTCCTTCTTCGCCAACTACATAGAATTAATTCTAAGTAATTAACACTGCTTTTAATTTATCATCATAATTTCCAATGATACTTCCAACCTATGGAAATGTCACTCATGGATCTATTCCACTTGAGATGAATTCTTGTTATGTACCATCTCTTTTGTATTCTATACCAAGCATATAACCATTTTCTTATTCATGGTTCCTTATTGATTCCTCTTCATAATTTCATTTCTTTTTGAAGTTCTTCTTGACTTGATATATCCATGCTAGAAACTTTCTTATCTCCTTTGCACACTTGTATCCATATATTATGCTCATATTAATTTTCATCATTCCACTATTACTTGGATCCCTCTAATCTAACTCCTACATGACCAAATTACATTTACAATCATGCTATCAGATCAACCTTGGATATTTAACACATGTTAGCACTGAAAGTAACCCTCAGATTGGGGGAGGATAAGCCCAGTACCCATCAGAATTTTTGGTGGATATTGGTTTTATATGAGTGGAGGTCAATGGAAAAAACTCAATATATGAATGATGTTCAACATAGAACTGGACAAGAAATGCATAGGGAAGTGAGGGCCACAACTAACTTCAGTCAGTGAATTGATTTTAAGTGTGAGAAGAGGGAAGACTTAGTAAGAAAGGTGGACAAGAATGCTATGGGCATCATGCCTTCAAGCAACTTGGAGAAGATAAAATCAGACTCAAGATCACTCTTAATCTCAATCTTCAAACACTGAAATATGTCCAAAAAACACAGTCACAACAACAGAATGATCAAACCTACATCATCATGCAACTACAACAACAGAATGATCAAACCTACATCACCATGCAACTACAACAACTCGAATGGATCCTCCATGCCCGAGCCATCCAGTGTAAGAGGGGAAAAGATCATAAGGAATATGACTAAAACTTGTTATGATACCGCTGCATTCAAACCTACATTACAACAACATAACAACCCTCGACTAGATCCTCCATGCTTGAGTGTTTTAACACAATTTTTACAAAGAGATTAAAAGAGGCTGAATTCTATTAATTTTAAAGTCTCAAATCCGATACATAACCAGAGAACAGTTCTGGCATCAAAACATTACAAAATAGGGACCTCTGCTCAACCAGTTGACGACCATAACAAAATATTAAAAATTTCTTGTTGGGCTCGTGATATGGTTAATTTAATGACGATAATTAGATCCGTTTTGGCCAAATGTGTATATGCATTTTCCTGTTTTGTAGAGTTTTGAAGAGTTTTTGTGTTAAATCGTCGTGATTCATACTAGGTATGTACGATTTATGATTTACGATGGTCTTGAGTATAATTCAACATGTTTTAATGATTCCAGGAAACTAATTTTCATTTTTTGTGTCACAGGGAAAACTCACAGCTCAATTTTGCATCTGACACTCTATTTGGTACTCCATCCGACACTTAGTCCGATACTCCATCCAGTACTTCATCTTGCACTAAAACCATGGGCGATTTGGTGATTATCATATTGGCGACCATCATTGGGCGAATCAGAGACATAGGTTTTTCTTTTGCTCATGGACTCCAGCTACTGAGCTTCTGACAATGTGATTTGGGTTGTTATGCTGGGTGATTATTGGCTTACCTTGTTTCTAGAAGCCACTGATGGTTAAGATGCATTGAATGTGATTTGTTTTTTTTAGAGGATGCCGACCCTTCTAGTGGTTGACCTCTCATCTTGTAAATCTATAAATACCACCTCAGTGTTCAGATAAATATTTAGGGAGGAGTTCATAAGAATAGTTAAGATTTGTTTTGCCAATTCCAGACATATTTTGCTAAAACTATGTAAAACTGCGTTTTTTATTTTAAATGTTGAAATTGTGTTAACTGAGCTCATGATTCATCCTTGAAAAGTAGCCATGACCTGTTAGGGGGGCCACCAATAGTCTGGGTGAATATTTAGTTTGTTTTCTTTTGAATTTGAGTAGTGTAATCATCATTTTGTTTATTTCCTGTACATGAGTTTTTATTGTGTTTATTTACTGTATAAATTGTTGTTCAGAATTTAATTAGTTTAGTTTAGTTTTGCAGGTTATTATGGAGGTTAGTGTTAATATGCAATGATATTTTAGTTAATAGGAAATGAACTTGCAAGTTCTTAGCTATTAACCCTATGTATAATTATATGATAGCTATATTTTCTTTATGCTGAAATAAAGTTTAAAAACATAGTTAAAACGAAGTTTCTAGTTCATGGTTTCTTTGGCAAGTTTCGATGGATGGACAATTTTTAGTTTTAGATTTCATTTTCATTTTTCTTATCTAATTGTTGTTTAGCTTTTCTCATTCAGTTGTTAGTTAGTTTGCTCATTTAACTTCTTGTCATATGCTGAAATAAGATTTAATTTATGTTTTATGAGTATTTCCTCTTTTGCAATTTGAATTGCTAAAATATGATTAATCTAGTTTACTTTATGCAATTTCCTTTTCTAGATCTAGGTTGTAATTCTAATTCAAGGTTGATTATTGATTTTAGTTTTCAGTTATGAATCTAAGTAGTATGAAATTGTTTAATTAGCATAGAATGCAATTGAATTTCATAGAATAATGTTTTTATACTGTTGATAATTAATGCATGAATGAATAATCACATGGATATGCAGGGTAGTTAATGTTGCTTCTAAAATGGCTAAATTCTCATTGGATTGTCTAATTCATACTTTTCACTTTGCTATCGAAGTCAATATTGAGTTTATCACTCTTGAGTTATCATTAATTGTTAAATGCCATCATGATATTATAAGACACCAGAGACATAACCATCAACACTATATTTGAGTTTTCTTACTTTCATAGATTAGAAGATAGTTTCCTTGCTTTTGTAGATTAGAGAATAGTCTTCTAGCTTTGGTAGATTAAAGAATAGTTTTATTTTCATAGATTAAAGAGTAGTTGTTGATTACTTTTATTGTCATGATGCCTTTAATTCCATAGATTAAGATTTCCTTTCGTAAATTAGAAGTAGTTATGAAGTTTAATTTAAGAATAGAGTTAACTTGCTTATTAGTTTGATTAGTTGCTTATTGAGTAATCTTGATTAGTTTTCTTGCTGTAGAAGTTATCATAGGTTAGTTAGTAGGTGCTTTCTTATTTACTTTCTTTGATAGGGTAGTTGCGTGTCTATTTATTTGCTTTAACAGGATAGTTTCTCATTGAATTTGAGTAGGTTAATTAAAGTAGTTTGTTGTTGTTATTGCTTATGAGGTAGATATTTTTCTTTTTCTTATTGTCATGGTTAAGTTATTTTTATTTAAGTAGGGTTCTCATTTTTTTTCTTAGGACTATCCATTGATCCCTTGTCCAAAAGTTAATTAGGGTAAATAGTTTAAGTTTCTTAGTAGGGTTTGATCATTAATAGTCTTTGCTTGAATAGATTAGTTCTCAGATAGCCCATTTCCATAGTTGGACTATACTACATCTAGCCTTTCTTCCTTGGCACATATAGTGCTAAAAATCTAAGCTTACTTACCTTGGGTTGACAATTTAATTGAGGGTTTTAAAGTTTTTTTTAGTGCATATAGAAAACCCATTATTTTTGGCACCATTGCCAAGGAGTTGTCTCAAGGTAGGAATTAGATCATTTCTAGACTTTAGCATTAGTTTGGTGGCGGGGGAACTTTAAGACTAGAGGTAAGAAAATGCACATTTTCTATAGAAGTTTCCCCCAAACCCAATGGTAGTTTTTCTTTTTCTTTTTGTTTTCTTTCACGAATAGACCTAGAGACCCAAAAGGTAGATACATTAAATCTAAATCAGATCCTTCAAACAAGGTTCCTTCCGACCTTTTTGGGGGAAGCAACATTCCACTCATAAATTCCGCAGACTGATACCAAAAAACAGGAGCTAGCTCAACCCAAAGAGATAAAGTAGTCTATGAAGAGACTAACACAGGGAGCATTATTGAACAGAAAATTGAAGCATTAGTAATATTGGGACAGGAGGCAATACCACTCAAGCCTTCCGCAGAACCAAACACTACAACCTTTTTTTTCTTACCACCATTAGGAGATCCTAACATTGAAGATATCATAGACCCTGAACAGGTGAATACCTTGTTTGGTAGTTCATCCAACATAATTATTTCTCAAATTGACACAAAAACTTTGGCACCAATAACCTCAACCAACTTGAGTAGAGTCCCATACACCCAAACAATAGGAATACCTTCCCATCAGATGGATACCTTTTTCTCTTCAAGAATAAAACCACCTAGGTACTCTCTTTTTGGAAATCAAACCAGTATGGATGATTAGGAGGATCACAACAATGTAAGACATGGGGAAGAAGAAGAAGCTGGAAACCAAACCAAAACTACCTTTGGGTTTCCAATTTTGGACACCACCCCAAATGTCAATATGAAAAATATTCCCCTCTCAGCATTGCCCACCTTTTACAGTAAAAGCAGTGAAGATCCAGATACATTTCTATTTGAATTTGACATCTTTTGTAGAAGCTACAACTACTTACAGGATGCCCAGAAACTAAAACTCTTTCCTACCACCCTCAAGGACTCTACACTAAGATGGTTCATGGGGTTGGGAGAATCCAATATTAGGTCTTTGGAATCCATGAAAGATATCTTTCTTAAAAAGTACCAGGACTACTTCAAAACCAAAGAATCTCGTAATGATATTTTCAAAATCCAATAGTTAGAAGACGAGACCCTTGAGGATTATATGGAACGATTTGGTTATATCTCCCAGAAATCAAAATATCATGACCTTCCAGATGATGAATTTAGGGATCTTTTCCTTAAGGTAATTTCAGAGGAATACCTAGAGATATTTAACCTAATGGCATCATGTGACATCTCCCATAAACCATTTGTCGAAATCTCTAAAATGTGTAATAATTACTTGAGGAGTAGGACTAAAACAAGAAATAATGTTCGGGACCCTTATAATAGAAACTTAAAACCAGTTAGTTTAGGTGGTATCACAAGAGCATATATAGGGAACCTTTTAGAAAACTTCAAGACAAATATCTTCAGTACAATAGGTTCCCAGTTGGACACCCTAAAAATTAAAAAGAAACAAGAAGACGAAAATGCAGTAATGAGCATATATTGCCCAAGATGCAGGAGGAAACATTCCTCAAGGAAATGCCCATTAGATAACATTTCAGTTTGTGGCTTCTGAATTGAGGACCACTTAGCTGAAAAATGTCCACCATTTCCCGGTTTGTTAGCCATCTATAGGAGTGGGGATCCTGGGGAATCCTCTTATACACCTAGGAGTCCATGGAAGCCTAGGAACTAGCCCACATACCCAGATCCACAATATCAAGTTCCACCCTATTATCAACAACAACAAAAATAGTGGAACTCACCAAGTTGGAAAAACCGGTCTACACAGTACAAACATCCTTAGCTTCAAGGATGGAATAAGAGGGCATAACCAAGGGAACCCTCAAACTTCACTTGTCCCTATGTCCAACCATCCTTATCCTCAGTTTCCATCGAACACTCTGTAGCTTCTTCCAAGTTTTGTTCCACCACCTTTACCTCCCATTCCACAACAACAACCACTACAATATCAAAATGCAAGCTCCCCAAGACCAACATTATTACCGGCACAACTAGTGCCCAATCCCAATAACAGGCCCACTCAACCCCTTCACAATGTCGATATGCAGGCCTTACCGACATATGTAATTACTCCTATTCCACTACATGAGATTCAATTGAGGTTGGGAAAAATTCTGGATAGGTAGAGACCTTCAGCAGTCATCCAGGAATAAGAACAAGAGGAAACCCCCAAACAACCCATGGATGACACTAGGTGGGAAGATGTTATTATTCCTAAGGACCAAGAACCCAATCTTCCCCAAAATGAACCTTCACAAATTACAAAGGCCCCTACTTATCCATAAATACGAGTAATCGAGAAACCTACCACCCGACCAGAATTTGACATCTTGAATGAATTGAAGAATATTTGTGTCAATATTCCCTTACTTAAAGCTATTAAGGACATTCCAATCTACAGTAAGGTAGTCAAATAATTGTGTATTAAGAAGCCAAGTCAGAAGCAGAAGGATCCTCCTATAGTACATTTGATAGGAGGACTTTCTGAATACATATCAAAGCAGTCAAAGCTAGCAAAATATGGGAACCCAGAAAACCCCGTAGTGACCATAACCATTAATGATGTCTCCATTGGAAACAATCTCATAAACCTAGGGGAAGCCATAAATGTTTTTACATCTACTACCTTGGAGGAAATACAGTTAAAACCTCTTCTTAGACCTACCCCAACCATTTTGTAATTAGCAGATAAGACTAGGCTTATACCTGAAGGAATTTTGGATGATATCATAGTTAACTTAGCTTCATGGGAGTACCCAGTAGAATTTTTGGTCATCCACTTAAAGGATCCTACCAAAGGCCATCCCATTATTTTTGGAAGACCTTGGTTAGCCACAACCAATACATTTATTGGTTGTAGAGAGGGAGAAATGACCATCTCAAATGGACTCTCTATCCAGAAGCTCACCATATACCCTACAACCCAACCTATCATGGAGAATATATGGTGGCTTGAATTTCCATATGAGAATGAGGACTGGGAAGAACCCATGTTACCAAGTGACCATGCATGGGCACTTTAGGAGAACACAACAGAAAATGTGCTAAGTCAGTTCATTTCTGCTATCACATGTGTTGATTTTCCACAAACTTTTCCCCAATTTGAGTACATGTTTGGGGAAGAATTTCAGGAACAATTGGACCCATCCATTTTGTCTTTGACATCTTTTATCTTCGAGATAGACAAGTCTTCCAAATCTTATACTATTCCATACGAGATTAGTCCAGAGAATTTTTTACATATAAACTTCGGGCTAGATGCAGATCAACAAAAATAATTAGTAAGTATCCTTAAAGAACAATCAAGAGAATTCGCCTGGGAATGCACTGGAATGAAGAGTATACACCCTAACACATGCATCCATCACATATATACCCAGGGGGAAATAACACCTATTAGGAAACCCCTGAGAAGAATGAACCCAACACTCAAAGATATAGTAAAAAAGGAGATCCCAAATTTATTAAATGTTAGATTTATTTATCCCATATCCTAAAGTTAGTGGGTATCCCCACTTGTAGTGGTTCCAAAGGAGGTGACCAGAAAATGGAGAATCTGTGTTGATTTCTGAGAGCTTAACAAGGCCACTCTGAAGGATTATTTTCCTCTTCCTTTCATTGACCAAGTTTTGGATACCTTGTCTGGAAATAAGTATTTCTCCTTTTTAGATGGGTTACAGGTAAAATCAAATTCTCATAGCACCCAAGGACCAGGAAAAGACCACCTTTACCTATCCTTGGGACACCTATTCCTATAGGGTCTTACCATTTGGATTGTGTAATTATCCTGCCACATTTCAATGAGAAGTACAGGTCCTAATTTGATTATTCATAGATGTATCTGAGAGGATGAGGTACCAGAAATACTACAAAGTTGTCATGATGGACCATGTGGTGTCCAATTTTCTGACAAACATACAACATATAAGGTGTTACATTTAGGTTACTATTGGCCTAGCATTTTCAAAGATGTTGCCAAGTATGTGAGGAGTTATGATAGTTTCCAAAAGATAGGAAGACCTACGTCAGCTGAAGAAATTTCCTTGCGTTCCCAAGTTATGATAGAACCTTTCGAGAAATGGGCCCTTGACTTTGTAGGACCAATTTCACCCATGTCTCATAAGAAAAACTATATTTTGGTTTGTAAAGATTATGTCACCAAGTGGGTAGAGGCAAAATCCCTATTTAGAGCTACAAATAAATCTGTTGTCGAATTCATTTATGAAGACATATTCACTCGCTTCGGTGTTCCCTGTGAAATTGTTATAGAACAAGGCACTCAATTCACTTCCATGCTAATGAGATAGCTAACAGAAAAATATGGGATTAAACAATGTAAATTTTCTACATACCACCCACAAGCTAATGATTAGGTAGAATCTACAAACAATGTTATGGAAGAAATCTTAACCAAGGCTATTCAATTACATCACCGGGATTGGGGTGATAAGCTTCCAGAGGCTTTGTGGGCATATTACACCACCTAGAGAAACACCATTGGACATACCCCTTATGAGATAGTGTACAAGAAACAAGTACTTCTACCAATAGAATTTCAAGTAAGGACCTTTCGTATTGCCATAGAATTGGGATTCAACTTAGATGAGGATCAGAAACAATGAGCCCTACAATTGAATGAGTTGGATGAGATCAAAAAATATGCCATCCAATGAACAATGTTAGTCCAAAACCAGAGGAGCAAGTGGCATGACAAGTTTATTAAGAATAAACACTTCCGACCTGGTGATTGGGATTTGTTGTTTGATTCCCGATTTAAAACCTTCGAAGGAAAAATCACCTCCCAGTGGTTGGGTCCTTACGGGGTAGTCACTATATATGACAATGGAGTTGTGAAAAACAAAACAATTAATGATGGACAAGTCTCCTTTATAGTAAATGGACACCGACTCAAATTTTATCACAAGCCCATTTCCAAAGAGTATTTTCTACAGGTCATGTCAACTGACAAGGCATTGTCCTTAGTAGATGGGGAAGTCCCCCCTTATTCTTGAATGTTTTCTGAATTTTCTACTGTACATATGTAAATAATTTTGAATTTTGTTGATAAGTAATCCTAGATATTTCTGTAGGTATTTATTTCACCAGGAGTAGACAGTTTAAAGGAAATGTAAAAAAAGGATGTTTTCTTCAAAACATTGTTACACTTGAACCTTGTTGTCTGCTAAGCATCAAATGAATAATGACTTGTTGTAATTAGCCATATTTTTGCAAAAAAAATCATCTTCTATTTTTCTTAAGGCATTTTAAAAAGCATTTGCTCTTGAAAATATCCACCACTATATAAGGAGGTGATACCATAACCATCAAGATTAGAGGTCTCTCGTAACCATCAAGAGTAAGTGAGTAAAATATATTTATTAAAGAGTAACAAGGAGGTCTGATTAGCAGTTATCCATGGAAACATCATAATAACTTACAAAAGAAGAAAGTGAGTTGAGCCTAGAGATACCTTTCTATTCTTTCTCAATGGTACCATCCACTACACACTAAATAGCTTTATTATATCCTATCTTTAGATAGGCCACGTCTGCTTAAGTACCTATTACATCAGGAAAATCACTAAGAAATATCACAGAAAGTCCTCCTCTAACATAAATACCATCCCAATTAATAAATAAAAAAGAAAAAGTTTCTTTCGAAGTTGTCCCCCCATATTATTGCACAAAGAAATCTTATACTAAAATATTAAAAGATGGAGGGTCAGTCTCTGAGGGTGTAAGAGGCTAACCCATTGGGATACTAAACAAGTCTGCTGGCAGTGGGTACCGACCTGTGGTATGACTAGGTAAACCCGTTGGAGTACTGAACAGGCTTGCTAGCAGCAGGGAATTATACCTAGCGAGGATGGTAATCTGACAAAAATAGATAATAAATTTAAACTATCCTGATGTACGACATTACTTGTAGACAAAGATGACATCATGTATGTATGGTTAAGTTAAGGTTAATGAACTCCATAAATTTTCCATTAGGAACTAACTTTGAGACTATCTTGAAACTCTCTTGCCTACCTCTTCTTATCTATATGTAGGATGTTCTATCCTATAGGTGGGGCCATCTTATAACCATTTCGTCAGACCAATCTGTGAAATTTATCTCTACACTTAACAAGCTATAAATCTTTGGCTATTAGGATAATTGACTGGTTTCCTATATTTTTTATTGTGAGGTGTCACAATACTTAGGTGTGGGGGAGGGGTTCATGAGTTGACAAATGATAACATTTCCTAGAATAAGTGAATATTTGCAAAAAATTATGTGTATTGTTTTCATGATACAGGTTATTACATCAACAATCATTTTATTTTTGAAATGCTAAATCCCCTGTGTTCTATAAATTGTTGTACATATCCCTAACATACCACTTTATTGGTTTATTTTCATTACAGGTTGTTCATTATAGGATTGAAATTACATGTCTTATGCGAAGTGGATTGATTAAGCATGGTGGAAAAATCAATAATAATAGAACACTCTGCCTCTGCTCCTAATCATTGTGACTGTCAAAACCATTCTAAGATTGCAGGCTATCCATTACAAGAGGTAAAAATGAATTTAGCACAGAGGTACCATATGGAGTGCCATATGAAGTGCCATATGAGGTTCCATATGAAGTGTCGTATGAGGTGTCGAATGAAGTGCCATATGAAAATATACACTAGTAACTGTCCACACTTTCAGGTAACCAGGGATCAATGGAATTTAATTGAATTAGTTCATGGAAATCAAGATCGAATGATGCAAACCTTACACATTTTCATGATCAAATGTCCAAGTCAAAAGACTTGGACATTGATTTAACTTCGTACCATTATGATTGCCCCAAAAAATGACTTCAAATTCGAATTCGCTCACACATGGAAACTTGTGCATGCATGTGTGCAACCAATTCCACCCTAGGCACACTGAAAAATGGAATTGGGTTATCCCATTATTCCTCACACTCACCTCTGCTCATTCCAATTCACCTCTGCTCATTTGCGTTCACCCCTATTTTTAAACATGCTCAACCCCTATTTATTTCATTCCTCTGTTCAATTTCGCTCAGCCTCTGCACATTCGTGCCCTTCTGTGGCCCGATTGCACTATTTATCTGTGAATTTATCCCTCTATACATTCTTTCCACACCGTCACGATGCCCAAAAGTTATGATCCCTCTTCCTACACAGACCTCTTTTCCATCTCTGAGTTTGCACAGTGCAGGGAAGTATTTTTGTGCGCAATCTAGGGGTCATTTTTGTCCCACTTGCAGGGCCACGATGATGGCATCTCAATGCAATTTTCCCTCAGTTTTGATGGTAAGACAATGTGTGTGGGATCTCTCACCTTTTGGGTCTCAGAGGAATCCATAGCCGCAACCACGAAGCTTCCAAGAGTGGGGGATAGATGGTTCAAAAACCATCAGTTGCTACGATCAAGCTATAACAAGGTTTTTAAACCATAATTTCATAACATATATGGAGATAAAGGATACTCTAAAGAGTGAATAAAAGAGGAGCTAATCAATCCTCTCATATTCATCATCGGGTTGATCACATGTGAAGGTATATATTCCACCTTTAAATCTTCTCACTTTCGATTGTTAGCTCACTTTCAGTTCAATGAACCATTCAATTTTCCCTTCTACTTTTTAAAGAGATTTGAGAAGATGTACTCTCAAGTGAGGAAGAATGTAATCGATCCCCACAACATCCTCTTTCACCATGGCCTTATCAAACTCCTTGTTTTATCTGAATTGGAAAAACAGGGGAAAAATTGGGATGAGTTCATTTACCAATTTGCAAACCCTCACTTGACAATCAAGATTAGCAAAAAGACATTGGATTTAAGGAATATTTCTCCATCCAAACCCCACTCTCTGAAAACTCCAAACCCTCATGCACAAACCATTTCTTTTTCGGAACAAAAATACAAGAAGCTTGTTCATACCCCTGTAGCCTCATCGAGAAAAAAGACCAGGAAACCTATTGCTAACCCTTCGATGCCTTCAATATCTCTTGATCCTACACCCAAAATGCTACAAGAAGTAATTCACCAAGACTTTCCTACAATTCCCACAAATAGGAGAGGAGCTAATCGATGTCATAGAGGAGTTCTTCGAAATATTACCTGCAATCCAAGAGGAAAACTTTATGCAAAACCCCCGACTACTTCATACCCTATCCAAGTGTCCTCCGATCTTGAAAACCCTCACAAAAGACTTAGGGAAATGTCTACAGATGAATTGAGGCCTCAAAGGAAGAAAAAGTCCAAACCTACTTCTCCTCATCAACCCCCTACTACTCCTACCTCACAGATGCCTACCCCAGATCCTAATAATGATAGACTTTCTACATATTTCAAGGGATCTAAGCCCTCCTCTGAGATATTTGATCCTACTCTAGCCATTGAGAAACTACAACAAGAGAATTTTCAGACACACATCTTCACTACGATAATGCATTCCTCCAAGAAAAGGTGAATTACCTTCGAAGATTGGTTGACAAGATGACCAAAGCCAACCACAACCTGAGGGAACAATTGAAGCAACACAAGAGGCATAAGACAAAATCTTCATGGCAAGAAAGGGAAGCTTCTAAAGTTGATCCTCCTAAGAAAGCTTAGTCATGAGGGGCAATTCTTTTTTGTTTGTAGTGGGACCTGCAAAATCTTAGGTGTGGGGGTAATGTTGGTCCTATGATATGGTTAATTTAATGACGATAATTATATCCTTTTTGGCCAAATGTATATATGCATTTTCCTGTTTTGAAGAGTTTTGAAGATTTTTTGTGTTAAATTGTCGTGATTCATACCAGGTATGTATGATTTATGTTTTACGATGGTTTTGAGTATAATTCCACATGTTTTAATGATTCCAGGAAACTAATTCACGTTCTATGTGTCACAGGGAAAAATCGCAACTCGTTTTTGCATCCGACACTCTGTCTGGTACTCCATCTGACACTAAGTCCGGTACTCCATCCGACACTTCGTCCGACACTCTGTCATGCACTAAAACCATGGGCGATTTTGCGGTTATCATATCGACCACCAAAGACGGGAGAATCAAAGACAAGGGTTTTTCTTGTGCTCGTGGCCTCCAGCTACTGAGCTTCTGACAACTCGATTTGGGTTGTTATGCTGGGTGATTATTGGATCGCCTTGTTTCTAGAAGCCATCGGTGGTTAAGATGCATTGAATGTGATTTTTTGGTTTTAGAGGAGGTCGACCCTTCCAGTGGTCCACCTATGACCTTGTAAATCTATAAATACCACCTAAGTGGTCAGAAAAATAGTTAGGGAGGAGTTTAGAACAATAGTTAAGATCTGTTTTGCCAATTCCAGACATATTTTGCTAAAACTATGTAAAATTGCCTAATGGGGGGCCCACCAGCAGTCTGGGTGAATATTTAGTTAGTTTTATTGTGAATTTGAGTAGTGTAATTGTCATTTTGTTTATTTCCTATACATGAGTCTTTATTGTGTTTATTTACTGTATAAATTGTCGTTCATAATTTAATTACTTTAGTTCAGTTTTGCAGGTTATTATGGAGGCTAGTGTTAATATGCAATGATCTTTTAGTTAATAGGAAATGAACTTGCAAGTTCTTAGCTACTAACCCTTTGTATAATTAGATGATAGCTAGATTTTATTTATGCTGAAATAGAGTTTAAAAACAGATTTAAAACAAAGTTTCTAGTTCATGGTTTCTTTGGCAAGTTTCGGTGGATGGATAGTTGTTAGTTTTAGCTTTCATTTTCAGTTTTCTTATCTAATTGTTGTTTAGTTTTGCTCATTTAGTTGTTAGTTAGTTTTCTTATTTAATTTCTTTTCATATGCTGAAATAGGAGTTAATTTATGTTTTATGAGTATTTCCTCTTTTGCAATTTGAATTGTTAAAATAGGATTAATTTAGTTTACTTTCTGCAATTTCTTTTTCTAGATCTAGGTTGAAATTCTAATTCAAAGTTGATTATTGAGTTTAGTTTTCAGTTATGAATCTAAGTACTATGAATTTGTTTAATTAGCATAGAATGCAATTGAATTTCATAGAATGGTGTTTTAATACTGTTGATGATTAATACATGATTGAATAATCACATGGATATGCATGGTAGTTGATGTTGCTTCTAAAATGGCTAAATTCTCATTGGATTGTCCAATTCATACTTTTCACTTTTCTATCAAAGTCAATATTGAGTTTATCCCTCTTGATTTATCGTTAATTGTCAAATGCCATCGTGATATTATAAGACACTGGAGATATAACCATCAACACTATATTTGGGTTTTCTTTCTTTCATAGATTAGAAGATAGTTTCCTTGCTTTTGTAGATTAGATAATAGTCTTCTTGCTTTGGTAGATGAAAGAATAGTTTTCTTTTCATAGATTAAAGAGTAGTTGTTGATTACGTTTATTGTCATGATGCTTTTAATTCCATAGATTAAGTTTTCCTTTCGTAAATTAGAAATAGTTATGAAGTTTAATTTAGGAATAGAGTTCACTTACTTATTAGTTTGATTAGTTGTTTATTGAGTAATCCTTATTAGTTTACTTGTTGTAGAAGTTATCATAGGTTAGTTAGTAGTTTCTTTCTTATTTACTTGCTTTGATAGGGTAGTTTCTTGTCTATTTATTTGCTTTAATAGGATAGTTGCTCATTGAATTTGAGTAGGTTAATTAAAGTAGTTTTCTATTGTTATTGCTTATTAGGTAGATATTTTTATTTTTCTTATTGTCATGATTAAGTTAGTTTTCTTTAAGTAGGGTTCTAATTTTCTTTCTTAGGACTATCCATCGATCCTTTGTTCAAAAGTTACTTAGGGTAAATAGTTTAAGTTTCTTAGTAGGGTTTGATCATTAATAGTCTTTGCTTGAATAGATTAGTTCTCAGATAGCCCATTTCCTTAGTTAGACTATACTATCTCTAACCTTTCTTCCTTTGGCACATATAGTGCTACAACTCTAAGTTTACTTACCCCCAGTTGACAATTTAATTGAGGGTTTTTAATTGTTTTTTAGTGCATATAGAACACCCATCATATCTATTTATACTTTGAACTACCCACCACCCTGAGGAGTGTGATCTTGCCTTCTCAATCAAAGTTTTGCATTTGAGCAGTCTTTTGTCAGACTGTGCATGTATCCTCCTATTAGACACAAATTCAGCTTGTCATGGCCCTTTGGGAAAATCTGTCCACATGGGTACCATGGGCTGACGGTTCAGTCCCCACGGATGGGCCTTCCATGCCTTCCATTTATGGATTGAGCCGAGGTTTCAACCACCAACTCTACTTTCATTAATTTCCTTTTCATGGGAAATCAACAAGATTGAATGCCTAGGGTCAACCATGCAACACTCTTAGATAGGACACCATATAAACACACAATTGTGGGGTCGCTCAGAGGTGGTTTGGTCTCAGACCGGTTTTGGGCCCACAATCCATCTCCTTTCACCACGTAGCACATTTTCCATACCATGGTTTCAATTGCGAGACCGTTAAAGAAAATTATCGCCCGAGTATGTTGCGCCCCCGCAATGCACTGTGGTGGTAGATTTGGACGCTATCTACGATATGGGTGCACCTCCGAGATTTTGCGCCACTGCCAAGATTAACCACCCGTCATCTTTAGAATCTGCCAAACTGTTCCCTGGGGGGGACACTACTTTTGACGTTGAACAATAATAACTTCCAGAGGATGATCAGACGTGGTGGCCTGATGTCACCATGTTGATGTTTCATGAAAGAGAACTGACACATGTCTCTAAAAAAGAAGCGAATGATATGACCACAACTGCCTAGACTGAGTGCCATGTGTCATTGTTGAATAGGTTCCAGGTGTCACGACCGACGAGTGTGCCAGATGTCCATACTAATAATTGCCATGTATCTTTTTAAATCGACGACTGAGATCTCCTTCGGGTCTCCGGGCTTCGGGAAAATCAAATCTCAAATTTTGATTTTTCCGCTTTGCTTTCCTCCAAAGCTCTAGATCTGGTGCCACATGTTGATTTGAATCGAAAGGCTGAGACTTACTTTGGGCCTTCAGGGTTCAGGTGTTTTGAAAGTGAAAGATGAAAAACCCCATGGAGGAAAAACCCCCAAAGTGAAGGATATGTTTCCATGTGTTTCGATACTTTGGGACTTTGGGTGCTTCAGGATTTCGAGACTTCGACACTTTGGGCCTTCTAGGACTTTGGGACTTCGAGCCCTTCGACACTTCAGGACTTTGGCCAGTTCAGGACTTCGATCCCTTCAGCAATTCGGGACTTTGGGAACTTTGAGACTTCGGGCACTTCGACACTTTGTCTCTTTGAAAAACAACTTTAACAATATTTCAAAACCTCAATTCTCGTGAACCGTCGATCTGATATTCTCAGGAATTTTCGTCGTTGAAGCTGATCTCGCTTGCTTCTTGCATTTCATGCCTAAAATGGACTGTTCTGAATGTTACACTTTGACGTTTCTTGTGTAGGCCATGAACTTGGACAACCTTCTTCCCTTGACAACTATATGTGATAACATTTTACTCCACAAGGGATGGCATGCTCCTTGCGAGCTGCCAAGAACAAGAAGTTCCATTCGCCTTATGCATTGGGATATGGATTCATGCTAAAAAACATCCTGCTGAGTATTAAAGGCCAACAAGCACACTATCCTAAAAGAAAAATAAAAATACATGGGCTCTAGGAGGAGGTTATTTATGTAAATTCCTAGATCAATTGATTTTTACAAAGCACTATGATCAGGGGATCAAATTTTGCTCAATTTTCAAAGTGCTCGGAATGTGACGAAAACAGTGTCATTGCATCTGTCTTGTCTTCCTAATTCCAGTGGTATATTTACTTTCTCAAATGGAGTCCGTATGAAGGAGATATCGCGATCTGTCCGCCAAGCCAAACAGGCAAAATTTTTGGATGCTGACTGTACCTATCCGTATAGCCCGTACAGTCCGTACGATGATGTGGCAAGACCATATAGGCCGTACGGTGATGATGTGGTAGTTATTTATTGGTTGGTTTCTGGCATATTGGATGGTGACACGTGTCCGGTTGGTGGCGAGTAATATGAGGACACGTGGCCCAATCTTTGGGCGCCACGTGTCGCCTCATTATTGTTTATATGGATGTATAAAATTGTATGGGGAGTCCGTGGGGTTTGACCCCCGGACCTCCCCCAACACTAAAGACTTCATAACTCTCCGCTAGCCAAAGTACCACCATTTGTGCCTTGTTAACTATACCAAAAAACATATATTTAAGTTTGAATGTTATGCCAATGAAAAAGGGGGTCGGGCCGGGGCTTAGCCCCGACCCATGGACATATTGCATCGCATATGACCCAATATATATGCATGTAGCCCGAATTTTTTTGCGCGTGCACATTTCATATGTTACATTGTATTGCAATACATTGCATTGCAATGTATTTCATATATATATATATATTATGTGTGTTGGCGCGGAGTTTGAAACCACGACCCGTGGCTATGTAAACGTGTGTTAAATGTTGGCGCGGGAACCAAACGTAAGTTGCACAGTTTCAAAATGGTTTAACCACCTTTTTTCCCAGCGCGCGGTCCTATGGCCATATGCCCAGGTGCCGAGGCGGTTAGGGGCTGGAGGCACCTTAACTGTCCTACGGTTTGCACCATTGGCGTGGTTGCGCTCGGTGCTGGGTTTTTACGCTTAAAAGAGTGTGTGAGCCAGGTTTTTGAAGGGGGAGTGCAAATTGTAGAACCAGAGACAACAAGCTTGAATAGGGAGACTTCCAGGAGGCCTAACTTCTTCATTTTTCGATCGATTGAGGTGCCGAAAGAGCCCAGATAGGGGTTTTGGGATGGTGGGAAGCCATTGGAGCAGTCGGTTTGTCAGATTGAGAATTGTAAGACATGTTTTTGAGAAATTTTTGAGAAATTAATAATAATGATCCATTGGAAGCTGGACCAGGAGATGTAGCCCAGAAGAGGGGTGAACTCCTTTATCAATTGTTGTGCACATGTGTTTATGTTCAATGTTTATGTT
>ML776590.1:301106-349045 GCA_009831015.1 Picea engelmannii | reverse complement strand
TATATATATATATATATATATATATATATATATATATATATATATATATATATATATATATATATATATATATATATATATATATATATATATATATATATATATATATATATATCTGTGTGTGTGTGTGTGTGTGTGTGTGTATAAAAATTTAAAGAGAAAAATATATTCTGCAATACACAGATTCATGCGGAAATAATAGTAAAAATATACATGCAAGATACACAGGAAAAACCCATAAAAATACACACATGTATAAATACACATCATGTAAATTAACACACAATTGATACTTATCTTTGATAGAAGACCACCAAGTACATGCAGACCTTCCACAATCCTTCTATCCTTAGACCATGCTACTCAAGACTCTCAATAGTGGGTCACCCCCGAGCTTGGACTAACATCCACCTAGGTAAAGGGATTCCTAGCTAGGTTGATGTATCTTAGAAAACAAGAAAAACTCCGTCAGGTGACTACTCAAACTAATAGCTCACAGTTTCTCATTCTACACATTCCTATCTCACCCCAGGAAATGTTCCCCTTCTCTACTCAATAGTCCTTCGGCTGCCCCACTTCCCTTCTAGGGCTTCATCAACAGGTTGGACATGAAGTCTCAGATAATTGTAGCTGTAGTGGGGCTCCCTTGGGAAATCAATTCCCAACGATTATCTCACCTGGAGAGATATTTTCATGGGCCTAAAAACCCACCTCTTCAATCCAAGGGCCTAAAAACCCGCTTCTTCATTCCATCTCTTAAGTTAGCCAGTTACAGGTGATGGTAGCAACAAAAATTAGGTATGGAATAGGTAATGGAAACAATCAAGTTCAAGAAATGAATGATGTTGGCAACAACAAAATTCAGGTATGGAATGGGTGATGGAAGAAACCACTTTCAAGCAATTTATAGTGTTGGCAGCAACAAAATTCGGGTATGGAATAGGTGATGGAAGCAACCATGTTTGGGTGAGGAACAATACGGTATTGGGTAAGGTACAAGTGAACTAACTGTGACAGAGAGGTACCACATACAACTCCAGGAGTGAGTGAAAGAGAGTGAGGTCAAAATGCTGGAGTGAATTGAAAATGAATTGTGAAAATGAAATAATCATGAATGCATTGGTGAATGGGAAGAATGTGAAAATCGACTAATTTCCCCCACATATATCTACATGCACCATAATTAACACATGGCCCTCAAGGAATTCATTTCTCTCCACTTGTAATTCATTTCCTTCTCATAAGAACTTAGGATAAAAAGGGTTTTATCCATACTTTAGTCTTTTAGGAATAATATTATAATATTCCCTTAGAGATAAGCCCTCTATCTTGGCCCCTTTCCTAGGCTCTTATCCCCCCCTTTCCCTTCTTAGTGGAGTTTATTCCCCCATACTCTTTTATCGTGGTTGTTCTACATGCATCAATGTATTTTATTAATGATATGATTGTTTAAATATACAAAAATAGGCCCATTGGCCTTTAACATCTAGGCTTCCTGGCCTAATAATCACATAAGCCTTCTGTATTATTATAACCTAGATCACCAACCTATAAAAAATGTTTACATTCACATTTACAATTAGGGTTCAACCTAGGGGTATTACATAGAGGGTGTTTCACATCATACATGCCAGTTTGGGACCTTGGTGACTTTACCAATTATAGGTAGAGGTTCGCATGGAGATAATTTCCAGAGAATTTGGGAGTGTATGACTTGTTAGCAGAGTAGGTCAGGGTACACCCATCTAATAGGTTTGATGCAGTCCTTACCCATTTCTGAGTGATATTGGGATGGTATGTTGATATATTGCATCATAGGTTTATTGAGAGTGCAATGGGAAGATAGTATTTATGTAGTGATTGACTAGTTAATGCACTTCCTTGTGATTTCTTCAGAGTATGGGAAAACACATGTGGCATAGCTATCTATTGGAGAGGGTTTAGAGTCAATGAGCAACACAGATTCATTACTAGTGATTAGGACATACTTCCTTTTCCGATATTTGATATAGATTATGGAAGTGGATTTGCAGATCATGACTACATATGGATGCCTATGGTGGATACAAGTCATAGAAGTAGGGTCAATCCTTACAGGTATGTTAGCATGGAATTCTATGAGAGGAGGATGGAGAGTGGGCATGGCTGTCGAACGGGTATGATCAAAGTGGCACAATGTCATCATGGTGGCTCCTTTTTTATATTATCTTGGGATTTGGGGATTTTTGTATTAGACACTGTAGTAGCTGACACATACGTGAGAGCCATGTTTTTATTTCGTGTGATTAGTCTCCTAGTATATAATTTCTTCAGGGTATTGTTCGAGTTGTTGAAGAAACCAGTTTATCTAGTTATCGACAGTATTTAGGAGGCCTATTATGTTCGTACCTTGAAGGACCATGCATTGAGTGGACGATGCTTCACATCCTCCAGGGTGTTTTGGGATCCTGGTATCATTTTCAATTTCAGTCTGATGGAGCATCAATTTGTGATGGCATTGTTTAAGGAAAACCAATATTTGGGAAGGGAGCATTGTAATGTCCCCATTTTTGGATTCCTCTTCTTTATAGTCAAAGGTGACCTTATGAGCTTATGGAATCCTTACCATAGGGGTAAATTGAGGTTAATAATCATATCAGGTTATTTGGAGTAGTTATATGGGGCCCAGACTAGTCCAATCACCATATTTCATCATCAGGATTATTTCTGCATAGTTCTCTCTTGGTTATGTGGCATTTCAACAATTTCTGTAATTTTGGGTTATTATTGAGCATACTTTAATTAAATACACTAAAGGTATTATATGGATCATATTATATGAGGGAATACCTCTGTGTAACATCTCCTTGGAAATGGGACGAAAATATCTAGAGGTTGGGATGATGAAAAAGGGAATTGAATGTCCGAGAATGTCTTAAAAGCTAATTAATCACTTTTTGGCTTTAAAAATGGGTTAATAAAAGGGATTTTTTTAAATAAATTTAATTTTATAGAGTCACTTTATTTTATTTAAAGCATAAAAGGGTCCAAAAGGATTAATGAAGTGTTAAAAAGAGAATGAGGATTTCCTTTCTTTCATTATTCACTTGGTCATTTTCTAAAATTGATTTTAGAGAGCTCTTTGTGGATTTTGGAACTCTTGGGATGAAAACCCTAAGGGAGATTTTTGAGATTGGTTTCGGTGGTGAGACTATCCACCCTAGCTATTCATTTGGAGGAGATCATCAAGACATTATCATTATGCCTCATCACTAGCAAATAGTTTCTCTTTCTGTGGTTGAGACATTGGTTTGTGGCTGAGTCATTTGTGGTTGAGGTCATTTTACTCATGCTAGGTGATTTTACTCTTGATTGGTCAATTTATGTAGGAGTAGAGGCTCTATTATCCAAGAGGGTCGAGTTCTAAAGAGGGTGGTTGCGTTCCTTCCATAAAAGAGGTGAATATTCTTCTTGTAGTGTTTTCTAAGAGTAGAAACATTTATTTGGATAAAGGGGTTGAATACAGTGTTATTGGGGTCCATACCTTGCAGCTAGGTGACTTCCCAAGTGTTGATTCATGCATTTTTCTTGAGGGTTGATTTCATACTATGGGGGACATATTTATTCAATATAAGGGTCAATTTTTCTTTCAGTAGGTGTACTGTTGGAGCTGAGATACTTCCTTGGGGATCATACTGCTATGGTTATATAAGGGACCCCATTTATCCTTCATATGGGTCATTTTTTTACAATAGAGACAAAGTTATTATGGAGGTAATTTACTTATTATATATGGGCATACTTGCATCGAGAGGAAATGGTTTTCTCATTGTTTCCCCCAATCATTATATTGGTGACTTCACTGCTATATAACATCATGCATACATGCATGTACTACTTGTTTTACTGATGTGTTCTCTATGTATCTATAGCCAACCCATATACTCAATAAAAACATAAAAAATTACCTCTATTACTTATTGTTATTATTATGAAGATCATTTGGTGAGTTATGTATTTGATTTATATTATCCAACATCAAGAAATAAATGAGCAGTCTAGTATTTATGTTTTTTGTGTTTGATTCTATGCTTTCTTTTCCAATACTGTTGATCATTGTGACATGAAATAATTTCCCAAATGCACTAAAAATAGTTTGTAAATAGTATTGTATTAGCACCACATCTGACACACTTTTAGTAGAAAACCTTTTAAAGGGATATCCTCATTGAATACTAAGAAAAATGAAAAAAAATTAGTGGGAACATTTCAACTGAGTCATTTTGAAGGGTGTACATGGATGAATAAAAACAAGTGAGTGAGGATTGTGGAAGAGGATCCCTACGGCTAACAAGTCAAAGGATGTATGAGAATGAAAGGGAAGGTAATGAAATAGTCTCAAGGTGTGTATTAACATGTGGGAAAAGTGAAAGCGTTGAGATTCTAAGGTTCGAGGACATCTGAAAATGCAAGGAAGATAAATAATAAGCATATCTACTTCAGGGTGACAGGGTGTTGCAGGGGAGAGGATTAGTATTCCCATCTTATTTATAGGTTGGTGCATGGTTTATTGGTGTCCACTGACTGTAAGTGGGTGCTTACTATGGGGCCCTTCATTTTTTTGTTAGAAGTTGAGCAAGGGATGATGCAAATCCAATTTTGGTCAAACAAAAGTTGCGTAAGTCACAGAAGAGCGGGACACCAAAACAAGGAAAGAAACCGAAAAACGGTTGGAAGGAAGGAAAATGCAACACCAACATGGAGAAAGAAGTTTCAACAGAACAAAAACAAGAAATCATGCAAAGTCCCAAACCCGAAAATCCGAGTTAGCATATATATATGGGATGAATATGATTGTAAAGGGTTGATTGGTTGGAGTTTGGTTGGAATTTGGGACTTACTGTTTATTGATTTTTGGATGTTTGTATCATTGTCCATTTTGGGTAGAATTTAGCTATGATTCTAGAGTTTGGGTTTCAAAAACCAGACCAATTCTGTAAAGAGTCATGTCCAGTTGTAATGGGAAAAGAGAAAGGGTTTGCTGACATGTTTATAGTAGAGTGTGCTTGTCATTGATGGAAAGAACAACAATGACTATGGCATGTCTATAGGCAAGAACAACAACAACGATGGCATGATTACTGGCAGAGTGTGCAATCAAATATTAGGAGGAATATTTAAGAGTTGCACGCAGAGCGCAAGTGTGCGCCAGGGACAAGGTTAATTCCCTTGCCAAATCTCAGGAGAGATAGAGTTCTCAAAAATGAAAATGAGACCCAAAGTCATCAGGACTCACAGAAGGATTAAAGGTCGAGGTCTTTTACACTTATAAATTCTTCCAAGATCACGCGATAAATCTTGACTGTCCATCGAGAGAGGACATGTGGCGAGATATCAGTATTTTGTTGACTCGCATATCAGGAAATCAGAGATAGGAGAAGCGAGAATTTGTGAAGTCCGAGTTTGTGATTTCATCATAGTCGTTGGATCACAGAAGGTTGTAGGTCGTCAATCTGGAGTAGGTTTCGGAAGATCGAGAGTCAGGAGAAGGGAGGTGAGTAGTCCTCCAACTCCACGAAATGAGAAGTTGTGATGAGATTCGAGCCATTGGATCCTGAGGACACATGGAGGGAGATCATGTTTTCGTTGACTCAAAAATCAAGAAAGTCAAAGGCATAGTTGTAGGAACTCACAAAATCCAAAAATGTGAAGAAGTGATCTCAACCATTGGATCACGGAGAGATCTGGACCATTGGTCTGGCAAAGCGTGAGTTTAGAACTTAGAATAAGGGAGGTTCTCTAACCTCCAACATAGTGAATCACAAAATTGTGAAGTGTGAAGGAGAGATATGGACCATCGATTGAGGAATTTCATGGGTCATTGATCAAGCACGATGAAGTTCGTGATCTCGTGAATCATGAAGTGCCATTGGAATAAGCATATGGTCATAGCCATGGTCACATCATTAAATATTAAGGGAGGAGGTAGCATGTTGCTAAGTTCCACTTCATAGATCATGAGTTGAGAGAATCAAGGCAACTCACAGCAAGAGTTCACGATACACAAAATTGCAAAGCACCCTTTTTCTTGGCCCCTGGTCACAGTTGGAGGTCACATAGTCGAAGGATTAAGGGAGGATCTAGCACATCGCTAGGCTCCACATTATAGATCTCCAAGATCGCAAAGCGCCTTTTGGATATAAGGCGTATGATCACAACTCATGGTCACGTGAAATGAAGGGGCTTAGCCAGAAAAGATAGCACCCACTGTGTAGTTTTCTCAAGAAGGGAAAAGGTGCTAAAGGGATGAGCGGGCAGAGGTTTTCTCTGTAATTGCCAGAAAATAGTGATTCTAATTGCCAGATAATTCGAGGATATGGAAGGTGATCGCCAATGGAGCTGAAGTGTCTTGAGGTAACTTCCAGTGGAATGAAGACACATCATAGAGGTAATCGACAGATTGAAAAGCGTCGAAAACTATTATTTCCAGTGGTGCCAAAAGAATCTCAGGATGAACGACCATTCATGGTGAACATACTGAGCATAACCACCAGATAATACGAAGAGTTTCCAGGATGATATGGTAGAGGACTCAGCATGTGAATAACATGCATAAAAGAGAAGAGAGGCAGTGCTCGGTGATAGTTTCTGTATGCGAGAAGAAGGTGGTTGTGCAGAGGACCAAAAGAGTATATAAGAGGCGCAACACATGGAATGAAGGGGGGAAACATAGTATGAAATGCTGCAGAAAATATGAACAAAGAGGATGGTATGCATGGAGGAGAACACTAATGCAGGTAGAGAAGAGTAGTGTATTAGAATAGTGATGAGACTGGTAATTTATTGATAAATACTGTATCACTGTAATAGATTCCAGCAAGAAAATATTTATATTTCAGGGTGGTAGGGTGATGTTAGGGAAGACTGTTGTCCTTAGAGTTTCAAGTAGGTTCTTGAACACAGGGAGTTGTAGCTTCCATCTGGTTGTAGCCAGAAAAACTAGGGAGGTAGGGTGGTGCAAGGGAGAACTATTGTTCTCTATTATGCAAGTTGGTGCCTATGTGACTGGAAGTTGGTGCTTCCATCCAATTGGTGCTATAACACTCAGGGAGTTGGTGCTTCCTTCTAGTGGGCACTAGAGAAACTAGAGAGTTGGTTCTCTTAGTAAGTTGCATATTGTAAAACAGAGGTGGTAGACTCATAATGAGTTGGTGCTCATAAGAATGATAATGTACAAAAAATAAATACTACTTATCATATCAAGAAGAAGAGGTTTTCTCCCTTTATGGGTTTCCTCAGGAATATTTGTCTCTATGTGCTTCATGTGTGTGATTGATGTTGAATACTATATTCCTTACTTCCATACATTATTGTGATCATCATTGACTGTTATGTAATGAGTTTAAAATGTTTATAATTGTTTAAGCACAGTAACAACCGATTCACCCCCCCTCTCAGTTGTCTAACAATTGGTATCAGAGACAATTCCTTTTATCTGAAGGTAGATCCTAGAGCTTAAACATGAATATCCATGAAGGAACATCATCCAATAAGGCCCCTATTAAGAACCAAATATCAATATAGCATAGAAAAACCTTAGAATAAGTGCTCAACGCCTTGAAAAAGAGAGAAAATCAGCTAATAAGCCTCTTCAAGGGGGCAACCTCCTTATACCCACATAAATGTACAATTACCAGATGATTCAAAATGAAAATGTCTCCTTGGTATATATAGGAGACTAGGAGGTATAATTACAACTAATGGACTAAAGATGACATACATAAAATAGCATTACTAATATAATATGTTCTAATTAAGGGGTAATGAGCCACTATTTAGGGATTAACATGCCCCTCCCCTTGAGACAAGTGTTGTCCACAATGCTTGAGTAAGTCTAGATGCTTCTGTATAAAAGACTCATCTTCCCAAATGGAATCTTCAGCCAATAGTTTCCTGCATTTAATGAGATACTCTGAAATGGTTCTATTCCTCAGTTGGCGAATTCTTGTGTCATTGATGGCTTCAGTATCCAATATGATTTTTCCTTCCTCATCAAGTTATGGATATATAGTGTGAACTGGGATCTTGTCACCTATAACCTTCTTTAAGCATGAAACATGGAAAACTGGGTGTACTCGTGAAGATGCAGGCAACTCCAATTTGTATGCCATAATACCAATCTTTTGCAACACCTTATAAGGGCCATAGTACTTTGCAGGGATGATTTTAAGGATGGAAATTTATTTTAAAATGTAGAAATATTGGTGAATCTTACTAATCATTCATATGCCAACTATAAATGTTTTGCGATATTTTTGTAAAAGTATTCAAATTTCTAAGGATTCTCTATAGTTTGTATAAAATTTTGGCAAATTCTAAGGTAAAATAATTTTATCCTATAGAATTTGGGCGAATAATTTTTAGAATAGCGAATTTTTTTTTGGAAAAAACCATAGAAAATTAGCCCATGAGAGAAATTTAGCCCCTAAAATCATCCCTAGTACTTTGGTGATAATTTATTATCCTTCTTGTCTTTCTTGAGGGACATATGTTTGTATGGTTGTAGTCTTAAAAACACCCAATCCCCTACAAAACTTCTTTAACTACAATGTTGATCTGCTTGTTGTTTCATATGATTTTGTGCCATGGTCAGGTTGTCCTTTAATATTTGGAGAACTTCTTGTTGATGCTCGATGTGATCTTTCACTACTTGAACCTTAGATTTTTATTTTAGAGAAGAAGTGATGGAAGGAGGGTGGTATCCATAGAGTGCAATAAATGGTGTCACTTTTTTTGCAGTATGAAAGGAAGTGTTATACCACCATTCTTCCAAGGGTAACCATTTGAACCATTGTGTTTGTTTATCATAGATGAAGCAATGCAGGTATCCTTCTAGACATTTGTTCACTATCTCGATTTGTCCATCAGATTGAGGATGATAGGATGAGCTATGAGCCAATTGAGTACCCAAACAAGAAAATAATTATGTCCAAAAATGTCTAGTGAAGATGGGATCTCTGTCACTTACAATAATCTTTGGGATGCCATGTAGCTTTTGAACTATCTCCATGAATGCGGTGGCAGTTGTACTAGCTTTGAAGGGATGAGAGAGTGCACAAAAGTGTGCGTACTTGGTTAGTCTATCAACAATCACCATGATGACACTATTTCCTTCAAACTTCGGTAACCCTATGATGAAATCCATGGAAACCTCCTCCCAATGTTGACTTGGGATGGCTAATGGTTGTAAAAGACCTGGGGTCTTAATTGTTTCCACCTTATTTTGTTGGAAAACCAAACATTTCACCACAAACCTTTGAACATCATTTTTAAGGCCATCCCAAAAAATTCATTCTTGACCCTATGGTAGGTTTTTAAAAATCCTAAGTGCCCTCCTATTGGATAGGTGTGAAATTCCAATAGTACCTTTTGTTTGAGTTGGGATTTCTTACATAAATATAAGCGATCTTTGTACCACAGTGAATCATTTTTCCATGTAAATGTGTCTGATGTACTGGAATCCTATTGCAACCTTTGAATGAGAGTCCACACTTTTTATTCATTCTTCCATTCATCCCTTGCTTCTATTATCCAATAGGGTTGGATGATTGAGATAGCACATAGAAAGGCCTCAACATATTCATCCTTCCTTGAGAGTGCATCTGCCAAAACATTTTTCTTCCCTTTTTTATAGACGATTTCAAAATCATAACCCAATATCTTGGTTACCCATTTTTGTTGTTCTTATGAAGATAGTCTTTGTTTCAAGAAGTATTTAAGACTATCATGATCTATTTTGACCTTGAAGTGCCTACCTATTAGGTAAGGATGCCATTTCTTCAATGCATGTAGTATTTCCATCATTTCCTTCTCATAAATGGGTTTGTGTAAGTCCTTTCCCTTGAGTGGTCAACTTTCAAAATCCAGGGGCCTTCCTTCTTGCATTAGGAAAACACCAATTCCATTTCCCGAGGCATCACATTCCAAAATAAAGGTTTTTGTGAAGTCTGGAGTGGTCAAGACAAGAGGTTTGCATATCACCTCTTTAAGTTGTTCAAAATATTTAGTTTCCTCTGGAGTCCATGAAAATGCATCCTTCTTAGTTAGTGCCATTAAAGTTTTTTCTATTCTTCCATAGTGTCGAACAAACTTGCGGTAGTAATCTGTCAAACCTAAAAATCCTCTAAGATTCTTCAATGTTTTTGGAATCGGCCAGTCCATCATGCCCTTAATCTTGTTAGGGTCTACCTTGACACCTTCATGAGATACAATATGACCCAAATACTCTACCTCCTTCACTCCAAAGAAACATTTCGATGGTTTGGCATATAGTTGTTGCTCCTTTAGTAGTTGTAGAAACTTGTCAACATGTTGCACATGATCCTCCCAAGACTTGCTATAGATTAGTATATCATCAAAAAATACTAACACAAATTTTCAAAGGAAGAGCTTGAAAATGGAATTCATCAACCCTTGGAATGTGTAAGGTGCATTTGTAAGGCCAAAAGGCATGACGGAAAATTCATAATGGACTTCATGAGTTCGGAATGTTTTTTTGGGGATATCTTCTTCCTTCATTCTAATCTGATGATACCCTGAACGAATATTCAACTTTGTGAAATAGATTGTTCCATGTAGTTCATCTAACAATTCATCAATGACAGGAATGGGAAATGTATCTTTAATAGTGATCTTATTGAGCTCTCTATAATATGGACACATATGCCATGAACCATATTTCTTGAATACCATTACCACCGGTTCAAAGTAAGAACTTTGGCTAGTCTAATAATGCTAGCCTTTAACATTTCTTCAACCATGCACTCAATTTCACTCTTCTAGGCATAAGGGTATCTGTATGGCCTGATGTTAGGAGGAACACTGCCAGGAATTAGGTGAATATCATGATCATGATTTCGAGTGGGTGGAAGTCCTTTGGGAATATCTTCAAATACTTTGGAATTCTTATGAATGATCCCTCGGAGATATAGAGGAATAGATGGCTTAGATGTTTGAACATATAGTGAGCATAGTTGTGAAATAACACCTTGATTCCCCTTTTTCAATAATTTTTTCATGCCATTAGAGCTTATCACCTTACCGAGTTTCCCTATGATACCTCTTAGCTCAATTTATTTTCCTTCCAATGAAAATTTCATAAAAAGTTCTTGAAAATTAAAAGTCATTGTTCCTAATGATTGTAACCATTGGATTCCTAGTACAACATCAACACCACCCATGGGTATAGAAATCATTGGACTATTCATTACATATTAACCTATAGTAAGATTGATCTTATTTCATTTTCCTGAGAAATTAATAGTTCCTCCATTTGCAATCATTACTTGAAACTCTGGTGTTGGATATACAAAGCAATTGAGATCTTTCGCTAATTTATAGTGAATTAAATTATTAGTACTGCCAGAATCAATTAGGACTATTACCTTTTTCTTTTTGATATATCCTTTTATCTTGAGGTTTTGAGGAGTGCTAATTCCAACCAATGCATTACATGATATCGTGGGAGTCAACTCTTCAGATGAAATTGATTCTACATTTTCATCTTGAGATGGTTTTTGTTCATGTTCTTGTTCTTCTTCCTCTTCACAATCTATGTAGAATAATTTCTTCTCACCACACTTATGTCCCTTACTATACTTGTTGTCACAATTAAAGCATAAACCTTTTTCTTTTCTTTTCTCCAATTGTTGAGGTTTCAACCTTGTAGGTTGAGGTGTTTTTTAAGAAGGAGCATTATTCTCTCGATAGATGTTAGGATTGGTCCTTCTAGTAGCCATAGCCATATTTTTACTTTCAAATTTTTTTGCCACCCTAAATGCATTCTCCAATGATTTGGGTTCCCAAAGGTGAACCTCATGTTGAATGTTGTCTCTTAAAGTTCCTATGAATACATAAATCAAGTGATCATCTAGAATATATGTTACCTTTATATTCAATCTTTGGAAGTTCTCAATGTGCTCTGTAACTGAGCCCTTTTTCTTGAGATTTATCAATTGGCTAAAGAAGGTATTGCTCCTTGTATCCTCATAGTGTGCTATCATTTCTTCCATGAAAATAGTCCAAGTGACGAGTGATTTATGAGAACAAAGCCATATATACCATACAAATTGATTGGGTTCTAAATATAAAGAAGCAATTCGTACCTTTTGTGTAGGTGAAACATTATGTAGATCAAAGAATTTCTCCATCTGAAGTATCCATGTGATAGGGTCCTTGCCATCAAACT
Source organism: Picea engelmannii (assembly GCA_009831015.1). NCBI lineage: Eukaryota > Viridiplantae > Streptophyta > Pinopsida > Pinales > Pinaceae > Picea > Picea engelmannii. The sequence goes on along the minus strand of ML776590.1, from coordinate 336,819 downwards.
TCCCCATATCGATCTTAGGAACGTGGTTGTTCTTCAACCCAAAGTTAGAGTTTTTCTATTCTTGATTCACCTTCCTTGTGTCCTCATCATGAATTTCACGGGATACATTTTCACTTCCAGGTGTCCTCTCTATTACGAAATTTTTCAATCCTTCCACGGCATCCTCTTTTAAACCATCCATATTAGTATTTATTGCCTCCAACTTAGCTTCCATCTCTTGTAGTTCATCGTTTGTTACTGTCTTCTTTTGTAAATCATTTATGTCCCTACACATTTCTTCACCTTCATCAAGAGTCGAATTGGGATTTTCTGGAGGCTTATTTGGTGTAGAAGTTCCCTTTTTGGGTGGAATGTTGGCCAAGTATCACTTTTGAACCTTGATTTTGAGGTGGTTCTGCTAGACAATCTTTATTCTGTTGTATCTCTAAAGTTTCGGCCCTTCTGGGTATGATTTTTTTTTTTTTGTAGCTCTCTAATATTTCTTCTCTGCAATGCCATAGGTCTGATCAAAATTGGATGTGCCAAGTGGAATTTATGGTAACTTCCCCACAACTTGCTGATTTTTGGCCTTTCCAGGAGATCTCACTTGTATAGCGTGCCCCGCAAAAAATAAATAATATAAATTCTAAAACTCATACCAGAAATACTACAGACTGTCCACTATCCAATGAAACCATTCTCACTCAATTTGGATGCTCTAGGAAGAAGTTATGATTGTTTTACCTGGAACACCTTCTTGAGACTAGTCAATGGGACTAGTTAGATACCCTATCTTCCACATTGTGTGTCTACAAATTTAATATGACCAAAAAGATAAAAGTTTTACCACATATACCTTACTAATTTATGTGAATATCCTTTAGAGTTCAGGGTCTGCAATGTTACAAAAACGTTTTTATAGAGAAAATTCCATAATGACTCAGTTTAGGATGATTATAGAACCCTATCTTGCACAGGTTGTATCTCCAAAATTATAAGGCCTCAAGAGATGGAATTTTAACCCAACGTACCTTGATCCGTCTACTTCTAAAACATTGTAGAAAAAGAGTTATAGTGAAAATTCCAAGGTGTCTCAGATGTAGCAATGAAACCCCAAGACCTTGAGCTCTGATACCATATGTTAAGAACCAAATATCAATATAGCATAGAAAAACCTTAGAATAAGTACTCAACGCCTTGAAAAAGAGAGAAAAATAGATAATAAGCCTCTTCGAGGGGGAAACCTGCTTATGCTCACATAAATTTACAATTACCAGATGATTCAAAATGAAAATGTCTCCTTGGTATATATAGGAGACTAGGATGTATAATTACAACTAATGGAATAAAGCTGACATAAATAAAATAACATTACTAATATAATATTCCCTAATTAAGTGGTGATGAGCCACTATTTAGCGATTAACAGCCCCCCTATTAAATAGAACAAACATTTCCTTCTGGAAAGTTAGAATGAGAACTTACATAATGGCTTTAGGTGCAAATGTCTAGGACGTGGTAGAGACTAGTTATGTAAAGCTAGTTGCACTAGCTAATAAGGATGACAAACTAGAATTCAGCTTCAATGCTAAGGATATGAATGCTATTTTGAGTGGGCTTGCAGAAGAAGAATTTGTAAAATTTATGCACTTAGAATCTTCCAAAGAAATGTGGGACAAACTCATTAGCAGTTATGAAGGTAATGAGAAGGTAAAGGATGCCAAGCCTCAAACCTACATATTACATTTTGAACAGCTAAAGATTAAAGAGGATAAAATTGTTGGGAAGTACTTTCTGAAAGTTGAAGAAATAGTAAATGCAATGAAAGGACTTGGTTAAAAAATCAAGGAAGTTTCTTTAGTTCAGAAAATTTTGAAATCTCTGCTAGATAGGTTCAACCCGAAGGTCTCTGCTATAGAAGAAATTAATGATTAAAATCTCTTCCTTTTGATAAAATTCTAGGAACGTTGACTGCATATGAAATGAGGATAGGTAAAGATAAAACTAGCTCTAGAGAAGCATCATTTAAAGAAGATAAGAATGAGGATTTTGAGCCTGATGAAATTGAAGAAAACAATTTCGAGAATACTAAAGAAAGGATCAGGAAAGTACCAAGGAAAGTTGCCCTTCAAATTTTTTGACTGTCGAAATATCGGTCACTTTGCATATAAATGTCCGCATAAGAATAAGGACCATAACACTGAAGGTGAAGAGAAGTATAAATCCAAGAGATTTGGTAAAAAGAAAAGTTTATGTGTAAACAATGATGACTCTTTAGGAGACATAGATAGTGATTCTGTTTGTGAACATAAGGTTGATGACTTTATGCCTATTGCCAAAGAGGATTATAATAATGAAAGAACATGAAGTGATGCTAATGAAGAAGAAGTTGTGGTTGACTTGGAAGGAGAACTGATTAGTTCCCTAAAAAAAATTGACAGACTCAGATTTAAGAAGAAAAAGAAAAAACAATTGCCGATACAGTTCGAGAAAGACAGAAAAAAACCTGTTGAAGACTTTTCCTTGCTAAAAGTAGAATTATAAGAGGCAAAGAAAATAGAGGACATTATGAACCACTAGTTATCAGAAAAGAAGGCAAGATGTGAAGCCTTGGAAGAAGAGGTAGTAAAAACCAAAAAGAGATGGAGAAGTTTAAAACATTGTATCTCGAAAATCTTTCCAGCATTAAAGCCGCAGCAGAACTAAATGACATTCTGAGAAAACAAAGATCTCCTTTGTTGAAGACTGGTTTAGGTTATGTAAATTGTTCAAGAAACAAAGAGCCAGAAAGCAAAGAGCCAGTAAATATGATCAAGTTCCAAGTCAACAGACAATCAGATCATGAGAGTACTCTATCACCAAAAGCTAATAAATACAAGATGATCCCTGATAAAAAACAAAGAGATCAGAAGATGGAGCAACAAATGCCAAGAAGAAGGCCATCCTTCAGGTACCAAAATTTCTTCCATGGTTACTATTTTTATTGTTCTAATTTTGTTCATAAGATTGCAAATTGTCAAATTAAGTTTAGAGACATGCAATTGAGGAGGTCAAGAAATAAACAATCTTTACAACATAGAACTAAGTAGCCAATGAATACACAACGTAGCACCAATCACTTTGACCTACTAAACAATCAGCTCGGATGTTATAACTATCATAACTTTGGCCACAAATATGCAAACTGTCATCTAAGGAAGTACAAGGCAGATCCAAGGATAAATCCTTTAGCTATAAATGGCAACACATGGAAAAAGAAAGATAGTGAAAAATGTGGTCTAGTACTTTCAGCTCAAGAACAAAAAGAACCGTGGTATATAGATAATGGATGTTCCAAGCACATGACTGGAGAAAAGGATAAGTTTATGTCTATAAGTAAAAGAAAAACAAAAAATGTAACCTTTGGAAATGATGAAACGGGTAAAATCAAGGGTAAAGGGATGGTGAGCTTGAGTAATGGTAAAGGAAAATCCTAGGATGTTCTGCTCGTAGATGGGCTGAAACATAATTTTCCAAGTGTAAGTCAAATGTGTGATAGAGGATGTGAAGTGGTGTTCACTTCCAAGGATTGTAAGATAAAGTTTGTAAACTCAGGACAAGTGGTGGCTAAATGTCGAAGGATGGAAAATAATGTATATGTGCTGAAAGAAGATAAAGAAGAGTGTCATCTAAGAAAATATGATGACAGATGGTTATGGCATAGGAGACTTGGACATCTAAACTTTGACCACTTAGTCAAGCTCAAAAATATTGAGGCAGTAAAAGATCTTCCAAGAATATCAAAGCCACAAGACTCTGTGTGTAAACCCTGCCAAGTAGGAAAGCTAACCAGGACACAGTTTAAATCCAAGAGCTCTACTTCAACAGAGAAAACACTCCAACTAGTTCATATGGATTTATGTGGGCCTTCAAGACATGAAGGAAAATGGAAAGAAAACTAATTTATGTTGGTGATTGATGATTACTCCAGACACACTTGGGTTAATTTTCTCAAAGAAAAAGCTGAAGCATTTGAGAAATTTAAAATATTTAAGGCTTTAATTGAGAATCAAACAGGCAAGAGATTAAAGGCAGTAGGATCAGATAAAGGAGGAGAATTTATGTCAAGTGATTTCAAGGAATTCTGTGATAAACATGGGATCAAGAGAGAATACACAATCCTAGGAACTACACAACAAAATGGATTACTTGAGATGCAAAACAAAACAATTCAACAAATGGCTAGTTTAATGATGAATGAGAAGAACATTGGTCAAACTTACTGTGTAGGAGCAATACACAAAGCAATCCATATTCTTAATAAATCCCACCTCAGAACACATAGTGACAAGACACCTTATGAATTCTGGTATGGAAGACTTGCTCCAATCAAGCACTTGAAAGTCTTTGGGAGTAAGTGCTACATAAAGAATAATAATGAAAACCTTGGCAAGTATGATGACAGGGCTAATGAAAGCATCTTCTTAGGATATGCTACCAATAGTAAATGATATAGATGATTTAATAAAATATTGCATAAATTAGTTTATTCTATTGATTTAAAGGTTGATGAAGGAGTTCCAGTAAGACAGGTGAGCAATATTGAGTTTGCTACAAAGGACACAACTGAAGTTGAAGATGAACAAGTCCAAGAATCAGAAAAAGAAGACTCTGAGTCAAATGAAGATACAAATACTCAAGAAAAATCAAATCAGCAGACAACATCAAATCCTTCCTCGAAAATTACTCAAAAGAATCATCCTCCAAGTCAGATAATTGGTGAGAAAGACAAAGGTGTACAAACCAAGAGAAGGATAATCAAAGACACCAAGAAATCACATATAGCCTTCATATCCATGGTGGAACCCAAGAACTTTAATGAAGACAATAAAAATGTAAATTGGTTAAAATCAATGAATGAGGAACTGGACCAAATTGAAAGGAATGACACTTGGGAACTCGTTCCTAGGCCAGTAGATAAAAATGTAATAGGATCAAAATGGGTCTACAAAAATAAGATGAATGAGAAAGGAAATATTGTAATAAATAAGTCTAGATTGGTCTACAAAGGATATGCTCAAATAGAAGGACCAGATTTTGATGAAACATTTGTACGCATAGAAATATTAGAAGCTATTAGAATGTTTATTTCCTATAAACAATCTAAAGTCTATCAAATGGATGTCAAGTCATATTTTCTAAATGGATATTTAAAACAAGAAGTCTATATGGAACAACCAAAGGGTTTCCAACTGTCAGATAACCCTGACTTTGTCTGCAAGCTAAAGAAAGCCTTATATGGGTTGAAACAAGATCCTCATGTTTGGTATTTCAGACTGAATACATATCTTCAAAACAATGGGTTCAAGAGAGGAACAATTGAAAACAAGCTATATATTAAAATAGAAGGTAATGATTTTCTCATTGTGTTGGTCTATGCATATGACATCATCTTCGGTAGTAATAATGATTCATTGGTACAATGGTTTTCTTCTTCCATGCAGTATGAATTTGAAATGTATATGATAGGGGAACTGTTATTTTCCCTTGTTCTACAAATTACTCAGAGGTCTGCAGGAATATTTCTTTCTCAAGAAAAATATCTAAGAGAAATGTTGAAAAGGTTTCAAATGGAAGATTCTAAACCTATGAGCACACCTATGGTCACTGGATGTAAATTAAGAAAGGATGATGACTCGCCTGATGTTGATCAGAGTTGATATAGGTCTAGTATAGGTAGCCTATTGTACATCACAAAATCCTATCCAGACATAATGCATGTTGTTTGAATGGTAGGAAGGCATCAATCTGCACCTAAACATAGTCATTTTTTAGTTGTCAAAAGAATATTCAGGTACTTGAAAGGAACAATGGACTATGGCCTATGGTATTCTAGGAATCAGAATTTTCAACAACCAGTCTATTCAAATGTTGATTGGGCTAATTGTGTGGATGAAAGGAAAAGCACGCGTGGAGGTGGATTCTTCTTAGGAGATTCCCTTGTATCATGGTTGAGAAAGAAGCAATGTTCCATTTCCTTATCAACTACATAAGTTAAATACATTGCAACTACGACTTGTTGTACCCAAGTATTGTGGATGATTCAGAAACTTGTAGACTTGGAGGTAAAATATACTGCATCGATGCCAATTCATTATGATAATACTAGTGTAATTAATGTGTCAAAGAATCCTATCTTTCACTCCAAGACAAAGCATATACCCATCAAGTATCACTTCTTGAGGGAACAGGTAACTGACTCTGTGGTTTCTTTGAATTATATTCCATCCAAAGATCAGATTGTTGATATATTCACTAAACTTCTTGCACAAGCTCAGTTTGAGTATCTACGCAAGAAGTTGGGCATGACCCCATTATAAACCTAAGAGAGTCCATCCTATCAAGGGGAGTATGTGTTGGTTGAATATCCGATACCTCTGAAAAGTACTGCAACAGCTCAGGGGGAGCATGTTTTCTTTGACATTGATGTCAAAGGGGGAGAAACAATGTGGTCTGGATGCTACTGTTGGAGGTATAAGTAGAACAGTGCAGTCTTTCAGGGTTTCCATCAATGACAAAGGGGGAGATTGTTGGCATGCTTACAGACAGAGTGTGCTTGTCATTGATGGCAAGAAAAAAAACAATGATGGCATGTCTACATGAAAGAACAACAAAAATTATGGCATGATTAATGGCAGAGTTTTCAATCAAAGCTCAGGAGGAATAGTGCAGAGTTTCACACAGAGCGCAAGTGTGCGCTAGGGCTGAGGTTAATTCAATTGCCAAAGCTCAAGAGAGATAGCATTCTCATAAACGCAGATGATACCCAAAGTCATTAGGACTCATAGAAGGATCAAAGGTCGAGGTCTTTGACACTTATAAATTCTTCCAATATCGTGCAGTAAATCCTAACCATTCATTGAGAGAGGACACATGGCGATGGATGAACATTTCTCTAACTCGTATATTGGGAAATCATAGATAGGAGAAGCAAGAATTTGTGAAGTTTGATTTTGCGATTTTAGCATAGTTGTTGGATCACAAAAGGTTGTAGGTCGTTGATATGGAGCAGGTTTTGGAAGATCAGGAGTCAGGAGAAGGGAGGTTAGTAGTCCTCCAACTCGGCGAAATGCAAAGTCATGATGAGATTTGAGCCATTGGATCCAGAGGACATGTGGTGGGAGATATAATTTTCGCTGACTTCCAAATCGAGAAATTCAAAGAAAGAGTTGAAGGAATTTGAAAAATCCCAAAATTCAAAGAAGTGATCTCGACCATTAGATCACAGAGAGATCTGGACTATTGGTCTGGATAAGCACGAGTTCAAAACTCAAAAGAAGGGAGGTTCTCTAACCTTTGACATCGCAAGTTGTGAAGTCATGAAGTGTGAAGGAGAGATTTGGACCGTCAATTGAGGAATGTCATGGGCCATTGATCAGGCACGATGAAGTTCGCAGGCTCACGAATCACAAAGAACCTTTGGAATAAGAGTATGGTCATAGCCATGGTCAAATCGACAAAGATTAAGGGAGGAGATATCATGTTTCTAATATCCACTTCGAATATAATGAGTTGAGAGAATCGAGGTAACTCACAACAGGAGTTTGCGATACGTGAAATCGCGAAGCACACTTTTTCTTGGCCCCTTGGTCACAACTGGAGGTCACATCGTCGAAGGATTAAGGGAGGAGATAGCATGTCTCTAAGACCCACATCAGATATAACTGATATCAAGAAGCTCCTTTTGGATAGGCATCTGATCACATCTCGTGGTCACGTAAAAGGAAGGGGATTAGCCAGAAAAGATAGTGCCCACTGTTTAGTTTTCTCAGGAAGGGAAAAGGCACCAAAGGGATGAGCGCGGGGAGGTTTTCTCTGTAACTACTAGAAAAGAGTGATTCTATCTGCCAGAGAATTCGAGGAGCTGCAAGGTGATCACCAGAGGAGATGGAGAGTCTCGAGGTAACTTCCAGTGGAATGAAGACAGATCATAGAGACAATCAACAGATTGAAAAGTGTCGAAGACTGTTACTTCCAGTGATGCCAAAAGAATCTCAGGATGAATGGCCATTCATGGTGAAAAAAATGAGCATAACCACCAGATAATATGAAGAGTTGTCAGGATCATCTAGCAGAGGACTCGACATGTGAATAACATGCAAAACAAAGAAGAGAGGCAATGCTCAGTGATATTTTTTCCATGCGAGAAGAAGGTGGTTGTGCAGAGGACAAGAAGAAAATATAAGAGGCACAGTGAATAAAATGAATGGGGGACACCGAGTATGAAATGTTGAAGAAAAGTTGAACAAAGAGGTTGGTATGCAGGGAGGAGAACACTGATTCAGGTAGAGTAGAGCAGTGTAGCAGAACAGTGATGAGACTAGTAAGCTAATGATAAATATTGTATCATTGTAATAGATTCCAACAAGTAGAGATTTATATTTTAGGGTGGTAGGGTGGTGCTAGGGAGGACTGTTGTCCTTAGAGTTTCAAGTGGGTGCTTGACCATAAGGAGTTGTAGCTTCCATCTGGTTGCAACCAGAATAAACAGGGAGGTAGGGTGGTGCAACGGAGAACTGTTGTTCTTTGTTATGCAAGTTGGTGCCTGTGTGACTAAAAGTTGGTGCTTCCATCCAGTTGGTCTTGGAACACTCAGGGAGTTGGTTCTTCCTTCTAGTGGGTGCTAGAGAAACTAGAGAGTTGGTGCTCTCAACAAGTTGCAACTTTTAAAACATAGGTGGTAGCCTCACAATGAGTTGGTTCTCATAAGAATGATAATGTATAGAAAATAAAGACTACTTATCATATCAAGAAGAAGAGGTTTTCTCCCTTTATGGGTTTCCTTAGGAATATCTATCTCTGTGTGCTTAATATGTGTGATTGATGTTGAATACTCTATTGCTTACTTCCCTACATTATTGTGATCATCATTGAGTGTTTTTTAATGAGTTTAAAATGGTTATAATTGTTTAAGAAGAGTAACAACTGATTCACCCCCCCCCCTCTTAGTTGTCTAATAGGGTTTTAGGTTAACCCTCTTTCTCAGTAATAGAGTTGTTGTTAAGATTTGGCATGGCCAAGTTGTGTTTGTATCCGAGCAGACTATTATGTAATGAAGAAGAACCTTAAGAAGTTAACACAAGGAGAGATTCAAATTTTGAAATTCCAGTGTGTGGTTAGCTTTAGATTGTCTTAATGTTATTTCATATTATCTTTATGTTAGATCCGATTAATTGGATATAGTTATTTATGGTTGCAACGCAACTTTGTTTCCTTTAATATAAGTTAGGAATGTTTACACAATTATGATGTTATTCTTTCTTGTACTATATTACAGAGATCATGAGACTCCATGGATTTTTCTAAGAATTATTCTTACCCTTCCCTATTTTATTTTCCCTTCAAGGAAGATGAAAATTCCAACGCTCTAGACTATCGTAGTACCTTTTGTTGGTAACCTTAGAAGGACCATAGTTTGTTCAATTTCATGCCAACAAAATGTTTCCATTGTCGGGACCTATTTCAAGAGGGAACCTGTAGGGAGAATACTTCCATGGATCCATCGATCCAATATTCACCAGTGGTGGGAGAGAAATTGTGACCCCTTCATATGAAAAGAAGAAGAATTGTGAGGTAAATATATGAAAGATACAAGAGAGTTTATCCTTTACAAAGAAAGACCAAGTGACTAGTACGACATATTCTGGGTTAAATTTCTGGAAGAAATATTCCATTGGATAGAAAGGCTCTAAGAATCTCGGAAATTACAAGAAGTCAGGAAGACATGTACTCGGGAGACATAAAATATTATACCATTTCATCGACTGGATCATTCGATAAAGAGAGTGGTTGATTTATGGGTCAATACAACACTAGAAGGATACACTATCGAGTTTGCAGCTGAGAACCACTAGTACTTTTCAAGGGAAGAAGAGGATTTCAAGAAAGACGCACAAGGAAGGCTACTGAGAGAAATTATCATGTGGATTAATTTTTTCTTGATGGAAGAGGGGATGTTGACCATCTCCCCAACTGAGATGAAAAACTAAACACCCATGCATGAGGTGGGGTGAATTTGGGGTGGGATCATGGCCTGAGAAATGGGAGAGGGTTATTTGATAGATGGGGTAGAAGAAAGAAATGGATACAAAGAATGAGTGAACCTCGAAAAGAGATGCCATTGTTGAGAAGTGCTGGTGTGGTAGGATAAATAAAGTTGTGAATCATTCCGAGGTGTTGAGGAAGGAAATCGAACCAGGAGAAGTTGACGAAGGAAAGGAGGAAGATAGCGGAAGATGAGAAGATAGGAAAGACTGGCCAGTCAAAGACTAAGTGAGAGAGAAGAGAAGAGAGGAAGAAGTCTCCAAGATGGTGGATAAGAAGAAGAATGTGTAAAAGAAAGAGAAGATCAAGCTAACATGGATAGTGGATGAGAGAGAGAAGATTCAGCCCCGATACTAGGAAATATCAGAATCCCGACCGAAGAGATCGATCCACAACATGAGAACGAGACCCCCCAGATCAAATAAACACACCTAGAAGCCAATGGAACCAACCCCGAATCACTCGTCCCCCAAGTGTATTCTATACCAATGGTAAATCCTATACTACCTTCGTATGCTATTCCAGTTTCAATTCAGTCATTTAGTCAGTCACAGCCAGTTAGTACAAATATTAGGAGGATATTTGGATCCCTAGTAGATCTCAAACAGGACCATTAGGGTTTACTTTGATAGGAGTAGTAATATCAACAATGGATGGAAATGCGAGAGGCTCAATCAATCGATACCCAAAATTTTTGGGTAAAGAAGATGAGGATGTTGAGAAACATTGGTTTCTATGTGAAGTGATTTGGAGGTCTAGAGGGACTCTAGATGAAAATAAAATGGTTGAATTCCATACTAACTTGAGAGGTTGTGCACTCAAATGGTACATGAAGGCTATTGATCTAGGAGGATCACAAGGATAGGTGGTCACACTTGGCCAGGTTAAAAAAAAATTCATATTAGATTTTAAACGGCCTTAGTCAGAACAACAAGCTCTGTTTGAGTTGCGTGAGATTCAATAGAGGGAAGGAGAGTCATCTTGGGAATATAGTCATAATTTTAAGGATTCCATTACGAGGCTAGTGCATCCAATTCATGAAGATCACCAAAGAGAATGGTACATTCATGGATTTATACCTCTGAAACAAATTTCGATAACACGAAAACAGATAAATTCCTTGAGAAATGCCTTGGAACAATCAACGAATGTTGAAGCCATGTAAATATATCTAGGGAACCTAAGGGTGACTAGACCTCCTGTGGATGAAAATTTGGTGCAACTACAAGGAAAGATATCGACACTGACAAAGAAGATTCAATAATTGATGATATCTAGACTAGGACGACCACAAGTCTGGTGTAGTGGATACTACACAGAGGGACATCTAGAGAATGGATGTCCATGTATGAGGGGAATGGGACCTCCTCAAAATATGATGGGACTCTCATCAGGACCCATGGGAGGAGTTGTGCAAGTATATGCAAATTTTCCATTCCATACTCCAACCTCGTATCATGCCTTTCCAAGTAATCAAGCATCACTATTAGCTGAGTATTGCGAGATCTACCACATTAATGGGCATGCGCCAAGGAAGTTCCCTATTATTCAGAAGTATTCAATAGGACTTAATATTGTACATTGTGAGTTATGTGCCTCTATCACGCATGCTACGAATCAGTGTAGAGAAATGGATGCACTTGCGGACATACTGGATCGAATATCATTCAGGGTGAATGAAACCCCTCAAGGACCGAGAAGAGGTCGAGGAGGTGGAACTGGAGGAGACTTCATAGGAGGAAGAACTAGGGGAAGAGGACCAATTATATGCTACAAACTTGATGAGAAAGTTCACATGGCTAGGGATTTTCCTCAACCGAGATGACCATGGTGCTCACACTACATAACCAATGGGGATGCAACTAAAGAATAATCAGAGCTAATTTCGAAATGGGAAGATTAGGCATGTCAAAGAGGAGATAAATTCATTAGTTTAGAGATAAAGAGGGTCATCAATGGAAAACTACCCAACATTAATATCATTAATCAAGGAGGATCAAAGACTAGCGCGGACGTTGATAATCTACCTAAGATTCAAAAAGAAGCACCTAAGGAGGAAAGGTATGATCCTCTGAAACAAAAGCTATTCTTTAAAAATGCAATAGAGGTATTCCATAGTATCCCTTCCCCAGAAATGGAAGAAAAACCCCATCATCCTATCATTTATCCTAAGATCATGGAGTTCCCTACTTCACCCCATGCACCCTGAAACCCCGTAATCCTGATAAGACAACCTAAGTAGTCACAAAATGTAGTTGAAATGTGGTTTCAATTATTTTATGATATTCCTAGGAATGACCAGTTGATAGAAAAGTTTCACAATGCCCTGTATTTAGTCCTAGGAATGGAGGAACCCCCGGGAGCTAGAATAATGGCTAATCTTCTTGAGAAAAACATTGATAGAGTGAAAAGAAGGAAAATACATACTGGGAATGAGTTTAGACTAGAATCCCAGCTGGATGAGTTTGAGATTAAGGTTGCTATGTTATATCTAGGATCTAATGTTAACATATTATATAAAAATACTTGGGAAGATTTAGGGAAACCACATTTGATATATTCCCCAATCCAATTGAGAATGGCCAATCAATACTTCATTTTCCCAATAGGAAGGATGGATAATGTGGAAATAGATGTTGTGGGAGTAAATATTGTATCTGATTTTGAGGTGATCAAAATCATGGGGGATAAGAACCCTTATCCTGCACTACTTGGTATTGATTGGGATTATGATAACTATGTGGTGATTGACCTAAAAATATATACTATGACATTTGAAGCAGATGGAATAAAATTAGTTCATCCCTTGGATCTGTTTGTAGGTCCTTGGTATATAGATTCAATGGACAACAATATGGAAGGAGAGGATCTAGATCAGTTATACACAGTAACAATAGGGAGGATAGAAGAATACATCAATCCTACGACTGATGAATAGGTAAGTTGGAGGATCATACAATTGACGAATGGAGATTCAAAACTGGCATTTGATAGTTGGGAACATGGTGCATATCAAATATTTTCAAGATGATGCAAAACTATAAGAGCAATGAGATGGGTTTGAACTGAGGTCATAGAACATCCAACATATAACAATACCTCTGAACTTGGGAGTTTTTTTCCTAGCATGGAAGAAAAGATAGCAGAAGATCAAAGGATTGTAGTTCTGGACATAGCTCTAGAAGACACCCCTGGCAGGTGGTGGGCTAGTCACAAAGAAGTACTTAAGAACTGGGAGGATGTGAATAATTCTATCCAGTGTCGATTTCAAGACAAAGAGAAACTGAAATCAGAGATGCACATGGATTTTTAAGTTGCAAAATTGTTTGATGGATAGTCATATCCTAACATACATATCCAACAATGTGTAAGACAGTGGAAAGTTGCAGAAGTACCATCTCACTTGTGGGTTCAATTATTTCCCCATTTGCTAGGTCTGGTACAAAAATCCTAGTACATCCATGAAGAGACCAGAAGGTATACCAGTAGTTGGAAAACTTTAGCAGGCCAATTTTGCAAGGAATTTTCTTTCACAAGTAAGTACCCTGAGCTTAAGATAGTCCTGCAAATAATTAAATAACTTCTTTGTACCAATTTTTGTAAAAGGAAAACAAACCCAATGGTATGTGAAAAGCATATTCAAGTTCTTCAGTCTAACCTGTACTTGTACATGGACAAGACACCTATAGAATGCTATAAAATCGAGAAGGACTTGGGGTACACTGATGAGTTAGAAGAACTGAGGAATTTAGCCATTGAGGAAACAAAAGGGAGTAGAGAAATACAGAACACATTTCCCAGTTAGAATGATATCTCTTATAATCAATCATTGAAGTTGCGAAAATTCAACTTAGGAACTACCTAGAAACCCAAGATAACTGTTGTAGGAGATTACTGGGATGAGCAGACTAGCCAGGAAATACATGTCTTGTTGCGGGAGTATGAGGACTTATTCCCAAAGACATTTTCAGAGATAAAAGGGATAAAACGATCTATGGGAGAAATGAATATTGAACTAAAACCAAGATCAAAACTTGTAAGGCATAAACCATATCATTTCAACCCCAGGGTGAAAGAGAAGGTTAAGAGGGAAATAGATAAGTTTCTTGAGGCGGAACTGATTTTTCTAGTTGAAGAAGCAGAGTGGGTTAGCCCCATAGTGACCTAGAGAAAAAAAGGTATGAAGGACATTAGGGTATGTGTAGACTATGGAAGCCTTAACATTGCCTATGTTCATGACCCTTTTCAAACACCTTTTACTGATGAGGTGCTAGAATAGGTTTCTGAGAAAGAGTCTCACTCATTTACAGGTGGATTTTTGGGGTATCACCAAGTGAGAATTATTGAACAAGACAAAAGGAATACCACATTCATAACACAATGGGGGTCATTTGCATATAATGTGATGCATTTCGGTCTAAATAATGCACTTGCAGTTTTTTCCCGGATTGTGATAGCAGCCTTCCGAGAATTCATTCACAAAACATAAAGGGAGGGTTTGGATATGATTTATGCTTTACAAAATTTTAGACATTATCTGTTAGGTTCTCATTTTAAATTTTTGACTAATAATTCTACATTAAAATATCTAGTTAACAAGCCTATCTTGGAAGGAAGAATTTTTCGATGGTTGTTACTATTTTAGGAACTCTCATTTGAGGTGATTATCAAACCTGGAATATGCAACGTGGGTCCTATTCACTTGTCCATATTGGAGTTAGCAGAGAGTGGTGAAGAAATCGATGATCAACTTTGAGATGTAGACCTCTTCTGAGTTGAGGCAATACCATAATACCTGGAAGAAATAGCAGTATTACTAAGTACAGGGGCCTGCCCAGAAACATACTCCACAAATCAGAAACTCTATATGGTGGTTCGAGTAGTGGAATATCAAATGATCGTGGGGAAATTGTATAAGTTGGGCCTCGATAGTATCCTCAGGAGATTCATTTTGGACCATGAAAGTCAGGATATCCTCTGGGAGTGCCACAGTGGAGTTGTGGGAGGCCATGTTGGAGGAAAGGTCACTATGAAGAAATTCCTCCAAGCTGGATTATGGTGGTCCATGCTCTTGAAGGATGCGAAGGAGTATGTTATATATTGCAATGTTTTCTAGAGAGTAGGTAAGTCCAAAATCTGAGACAAATTTCCTCTTCAGCCAGTTCGAGCACTGTAAGAATTTGAGAAGTGGGTGGTTGATTTTATTGGACTGATCAACCCCACAACTAAACACTCAAATTCCATGTACATTATCACTGCAACTGATTATTTGACAAGGCGAGAAGAGGCAACCGATGTTAATGGTTGTTCAATTGATACGGTTGCCAAATTTATTTTTGAAAATATTATCACTCGATTTCGATGTCCTAGGAGTCTGACTAGTGATCAAGGTGGTAATTTTATCAGTACTACACTAGGGTGGTAATACTATATTCCTTGCTTCCCTACATTATTGTGATCATCAGTGACTATTATGTAATGAGTTTAAAATGGTTATAATTGTTTAAGCACAGTAACAACTGATTCACCCCCCCCCCCTCTCAGTTGTCTAACAATTGGTATCAGAGCCAATTCATTTTATCTAAGGGTATATCCTAGAGCTTAAACATGACTATCCATGAAGAAACTTCAACCAATAAGGCCGCGCTTGTAGAATTCTTGCAGAAACTCTGATAGATCTAGAATTCTAGTTAAATTGAACACATACAATTTGTTGATATTCAAGAGATGAGAGAAATTTTTTCTCCATAAATCAGATAATTATATTAATAAAAAATGAATATACATGAGCAACCAACCTCAAAAATAAGAGAGGAGGTAAATATATAGAATTTCCAACATAGAAATTCTCATCAAAAAAGCTAGAAAAAGCTAAAATAGGTGTCATAGGCTAAGGGAGACCACATAGTTTGACCTAGACCACTAAAGACACATGTCACACACTCATTAATTCCCACAAGAGTCAATTGGTGTGCATTATCTCACTTAATCTCACTTAACTGACAAGAGAATCATTTCCAACTCACTTAACTGACCCGAAATAGCAGTTACTAATAATAGTAAAGGAATAAATCATTAATTAAGGAATAATTATTTCACTCAAAGAGGAGGTGCACATTCCCCAATAATGGATGATTTTTTGTATGGGGGAGTTGGAATAAATCAATAATAAATCAAGAAAATCAAGAAAATCAAGAACCAGGAGTTGAGTCTTGATCTAAAAATAACAGTTTTCCCTAAAATCTAGGGATGAGGCACCCTTCTTCTCTATGTGGCCAAATTAGGTGAAATAAAGTGTGATGGAATGTATTAACCAAGATCTAGGAGTCTAAGCTAGGTATAAACTAATGTAAGTTAGGGTTAGGCTCCAACACCCCCCCTTAAGCCTAACTGTAATGAAAAAAAATTTGAGTCCCAACAACTTGGCCATTTTAGGTACTCATTACATAAAATAACTCCTCATGAAAAGAGGAAAGAGGGAAAACCTCGTGGGAAACCCCCCCCCCCCCCCCACAAAAAAAAAGAGGAAAAAAAATGCCGAGTGGCCAAAAGTGACCTACTCAGTTGTCTCCACCACTCCAAGCATGGCTCTCAGTTCTGAAAATTTCTTTTCAGTGAAGGACTTGGTGAAGATGTCTGCAACTTGCTGCTTTGTGGGGCAATACTGCAGTGAAATAACTTTGTCATAGATCAGCTCGCAGATATAATTCATGTGAATCTCAATGTGATTGTCATATTCCTCTGAACAATATCAATCGATATCTGAATGGACCCCTGATTGTCACAAAATATGATAGTCAGAAGTGGATAATGAATACCAAACTCAGAGAGAATCCCCTGCAACCAAACAGCCTATGTAGTTGCATTCACTGCACCTCTATACTCTACCTTTGTTGTAGATAAAGAAATCATGGATTGATTCTTGCTATACCAATAGAATGGCCTTGAACCAAAGATGAAAACATAACCATAGGTGGACTTGTAGTTTGTACCATCTCCACCCCAATCAAAATTTGTGTACCCAATCAGTGAAAGTGGGCAATTTGCAACATAAAAGATACCAAAACTGGGAGTACCTTTCACATATCTAAGGATTCTCTTTACAACTTTCCAGTGAAGCTTATGAGGTTCCTACATATATCTGGAACAAACTCCTACTGCAAAAGAGATATCAGGTTGGGTGTGAGTGAGATACAACAAACTCCCAACCAACTGTCGATACAGTGTACTGTCCACCAAAGGTGTAATACCTGCATCCTCAAATCTGACCCCTGAAAGAAAGGGAGATGCTGTTGGCTTTCATTATGTCATCTAAAAGTGGACAAGTATATCTGATGCATACTTAGACTATGCCATATTGATCCCTGAAGTAGACTGAGAAACTTCAAGACCAAGAAAGTAGTGCAACAATCCCAAATCTGTCATGGAAAATCGATCGTGCAATGATGATTTTGCTGAATCAATAGTTGAAGTAAGGTTCCCTATCATAAGTAAGTCATCTACATAAAGTAATATACGAAAAAGGGAATCATCATGTTGTAGAAAATAAACATTCAGATCAGATTTGCATCGAATGAATCCAATGGAAAGCAGGAAAGAATCCATCTTTGCATACCAGGCTCTGGGAGCCTATTTTAGGCCATACAAAGATTTCTTTAATCTACAAATGAGGGAATAGTTATGAATGTATCCCTATGTCTGATCCATATATATCTCCTCCTTGATATATCCATGAATAAATTCACTCTTCACATCCATGTGATGAACTTCCCATCTGGGAGAAGCGACAATGGCCAAAACTAGTCAAATGGAGTCCATTTTTGCAACAAGTGAAAATGTCTCTATGTAGTCTATGCCATGTACCTGTGAGTATCCTTTTGCGACAAGTAGATATTTTTACTTTCTGATATCACCATATGAAACAATATTTTTCCGATATATCCATCGGCATCAAACAAGATTTCTTCCTTTCGGAAGTGGAACCAAGTCCCATGTGTTGTTGTCCATAAGAGAAGAGTACTCTTCATCCATGGCAGCCTCCCAAAGTGGGTTTCCAGCAGCCTCAGAGTGTGACTGTGGATATGAACCAAGTGTCATATATCAATTTATGGGAAGAAGTGTTTTTGTGGTAGCTAGGGCTTGAGGATCCCCAAAAAACTGTGATCTAGTCCTTCTTGTATCCGCAAGATCACCGACTAGTTCACCCACATCTTGCAGGGTTTTCTCTGCCCAAGTTGGAAACTAAGTTGGATAAGACATGAAATTATCCTCATCCCATATATCAGAGACAAAATGATTCTCTTATGGATTCTCTGAAGTTCTTGAATAATTTTCTGACTCCTCCTCATCAGTGACAACAAGCAGTTCCTCGACAGGGTCTTCTGAAAAATCATGTAGTGATTCTTCTTCAAACTTCACACTTCAAGCTAGAAGGAACTTTTCAGTGTGAGAGTCCAGAAATATATATATTTTGACACCTTCAGGATATCCAAAAAATATGCATTCAACACTTTGAGGCTACAAATCCTTCCTCTTATCTATCAGAATGTGAGCCCATGCTTGTGAACCAAAAATGCGAAAGTGCGACACTTTCGGTTTCTTACCGGTCCAACATTCAAAAGGAGTGGTGCCTTTGAGTGATTTGTGAGGAAATCAGTTCTGAATGTATGATGTACAATTAATAGCTTCATCCCATATCTTGGGAGCTAATGATTTTGACTATAGCATACAATTGGCCATCTCTTTTAAGGACCAGTTTTTCCTCTCCGCAACATCGTTCTATTGTGGTGTATATGGCACTGTGTGTTGTAGTTGTATACCTACATCAACACAATGTTTCTGCACATATTTGATGACATATGCCCCCCCATTATCAGTACGGATTATATTAATCTTACACCCAAACTTATTCTCATCAAGTTCTTTAAATTCTATAAGGTATTCAAGTACTTTCGATTTTAATTTCAAAAAAAATACCTAAGTAAAGCAAGAGAAATCATCTATGAAGGTGAGTACATATCGAGCATGACTGATTGAAGGCTATAGGAATGGGCCTTTTATGTCACTATGAATCATCCCAAGAGGTGAATAATCTCTCTATGCCTTCCCTTTGTCAAACTTTTTCTCTGGATGCTTGCTAAGAATGCATCCTTAACATACACCACTTGTGAATTTAATAGCTAGCAATCCTTCTACCATGTTTTCCTTGCTGAGTTGATGCATGTAATTATAGATTAGATGGAAAAATATTTCATGCCATAAACTACTGATATTATTATATTGTGACGAAAATATATTGCTAATAGATTTAGGAGCAAAGTTGGAGAAGAAATACAAACGAGAACTGTGATCTGCAATTCCATGTGCAAGTTGTGAGCCTGTGGAAATGTCGGTAATCACTCCAGAGTCCAGAGTGAACTCCACCTCCTTCTAGAGCCAGAATGAGTGATCTGATATATTGAGAGAAGATTTGTAGACAACAAGGGAACATGAATCACATTTGTGAAGCAACCCCATTCAAGATCAACAATTCCTTCTCCGCACACCTTTGCGGGTGTGGCATCTCCCAAGAAAATTCATCTTTTCATGCATCCATATGGTTCGATGCACCTGAATCAAGGATCCAATCTGATGGAGTGGATGTGACATCCATTAAATCATGACCATCTTTTTCTCTCCCTCCCGTTTTGTTATCATCTTTCTTCTTTGCATTTTCGGGCACCGTGAGATTGTGCTGCTGCAATTTGTTAGTCATCTCATCGATAGTCTTCCTCATGCAATTTTATTTGGGATGAAAAACTTTGGACCAGTAGCTACAAAGTGTTCTGTTAGACATGATTTTGGTCACTCTGGTGATGTTTCAACAATGATGTATTTAGGTTCCCAGCAAGGGCTTTTTGCCTGAGAAAAATGACTATTGTCTTTTTCCAAAAACACATTTTTAAAGTGAGTTCGTAGGCTTCTTATGGTATAGGGTGTGAGAATCCTTCATTATTGTAGGCTACCCACACTTAGGGTGAAAAATTCTCATAGTCTTCTCCATATATAGGGTGCAAACCTATTTTCAATCTTGGAAAGGAGAGGAGGTCTCGAGGATTCTAGAAGGGAATCTTCTAGAAAATGAGTTGGCATTCACATGGTTGTCATTCTACTGACTTCTCGGATTTGATGGGATCATCCTCATCCATGTAACCATCTCTACTTCTCCTATATATTGAAATTTTTCTCATGGAAAAGGTTAAACAAGATTGAATGAAGAATTGGTGAAAGAATTTTGTGAAGAACCCTGCTTGAACAGAAGATTGAAGGCTCTATTTGGTTTTTCAAGAGGTTTTGGATATTCTTCATGCAAGTATAGAGCAAGTGTGTGTGTTGGAACCAAGGTTCACTAAAAGGAATCTTGCAACATCAAGGCGATTAGGTTTTATATTGTAATTTCAATTAATATGATACATTTTCATGTCCCTTTCCCATAAAGTCACTTTTACTTTATTGCGTAACTCCTTGATCATATGCATAGGTTGACATTGAATATACTTTATCGTATTCACTTTGGTTGGTTTGTGTTGTCTTGGTCTTCACCTCATAAGAGCACCGGAGTGAAGTGGGAACAATAGAGACCTAGAAAGTGATACAAAGGTATGTCACTCATTTCTTCTCATCAGTAGATTCAATGACCACAAATTAGGGAAAGAGTCATGTCCTATCCTTTTTTGTTCTAGATCCAGGTGGATCTAGGGATATTTGTTAGTGTCTGCACCTACCGATTTGTCTGATAACAAAATTGGAGACTCCACTAGGGATGCAACCCATTTTTGGTGGTTTTTGGTGGTTTTTACTTGGTCGTTTTCTCTTAACTTTCGATTTTTCATTCCCATCAATCTCTGAGTCTTGAGGCGATCCTGATAGACACCTTGGGTCTAGAAGTTCCTTCAAAAAAAATTCCCTTTTTCCAAATTTTACTTAGTTTCAGGCCGTCTCGCACTGCATCCTTCTGTAGCCTGTGAGAACCACTTAAGTTCATAGTCTTCTTTGCATTTCAATGCGAAATTCTCGCACTCTGCCTGTGTTTAGCCTACGAGAATCCTTGATTCTCACACTGTACACCACTACTAGCCTGCGAACCCATTTGCAATTTTTTTGGATTAAGGTTTTTTGTATCCTCAGATGCCCAGATTTGTGTGTGTGTTTGAAAAGAAATTTTTGGTCAGTGATTGATTGTTTCTTGACTTCAAATATCGTCAATGATTAGTCTTTGGAAATCGAAAGCTCCTCTTGTTCATTTTTTCTCAACTGTTACTTCTTAACCTTTTATTAACAAGGATATAATCTCTGGTTTTGAAATCCGAGTGCTTGTTTGGTTGGGAGCCGATGATCGGTTTAAAAGTTGGGATTAATTGTCTTTTTCAATTGCTCATTACTTGGAAAATTGTTGCCCATGTGCATTTGAAGAGACTGGTCTTATCAGTTTGTTATTTTTGTGTTCATTGAAAGATTAGTTTGGGTGTTGGTTGGGTATTTCTTTTTCATTGGTTGCTTATTTTTTCTTAGTTCCACCACTGTTGTTTGGTTTCTAATAAAAAATTAAAGACATTTTCTCTTTTTTAAGAAACTTTTTATTCAAAAATATTGACATTCAAGTATTGAAAGAGAACGAATAGAGAATTTTCATTTTTAATGATTGATTGATATTGCATTTCAGAGAATATCATACATTGTAGTTCACATTGCCCCAGAAAACTCCTCTTTCCCTCCTATAAATAGGATTAATTGAACAAAAAATTTGTATCATTCATTCCTATTTATGCATTGTTGGGTCAGAGTCTCACACAACATAGGTTTCATTTCCATCTCCTTTGAGTAACAACAACCTTTAATAATATTGCACAATTTTAAAATTTAACTAGTAACTTTTTCTAGGGATCTTTTACACCAACATTAGCTAGGCTAGAGCTTTGGAACAGGTAGTGAGACACACTTTCCAAAGAACAAAACACACAATAATATCTTGTAATAAGGAGTGTCAAATTCCATTTGCAGTATTTTGTCCTGGGAATCCCTTCTCACACAAGGGTCAAACCTGAGGTCACATCGATATTGATAGAGTTATTCACCCTACTTTGTTGATATCAGTGTAGAGATTACACGTATTACGAGGTTCACTTGAAGGTATACCCACAATGATGAGTGGAAGCCTCTCAAGATGATTTCGGGCTAGATACCCTGCCCTTGCATGTGGATCAAACTGTCGACTGTCCCCCCAGGCATTATTATTATTGGTGATAACCTTAGTAGCCTATCTTCTTAGGGTCTTACACGAGGTGAATGTGAAGGGGAAAGTCTTCACGATACCTGGAATCAACATTGGCCAAACTCACTCGGGCTCCTTGGAGGGTATACCCATGGTTATGTGTGGAAGCTTGCACCAGGGTGTAAGTCTGTTAAGAAGGTCATCAATGTAACTTTTCCACCCTAGACCAATCCCTTATTGTCTCGTCGTTGCGACGTTGGATTTCATCACCAACTAGTGACTTTAGAATTAGAAGGTGTTGTTTGCTTGGTTTTGCTTCCTAGATTTTTACTAGCGCATGTTGTTTGTTCACCCAAGTTGACCATAGAATTTCCTTCATAAGTTTCTAACTCGATCACAACTGACCCTCCACACCATTCACGTAGAATGCAAGGCTTACCTCCAGAAAATATGGAAGGTTCTCAACCCTTGCCTACCAACTCATCAAAGGGATCTCCTCAATAGAGTGAAGTCCAAGACATTTCCACTCCACAAGTGGAAAGAACTAACTCTATAGAACGGTTCCAAATTACTAATTCTCGAGAGGACTTTCGACTTCATCCTAACTCCGAGAGACCTATTGTTTGAGTGAATTCTTTTGGAGATCTAGTTGTTCAGTCTTCTGGGTCACCAACTGGACCTGAAGGTCAAGATCCTTTTTAGACTACTGGAATTTTTAGACAGGATCTCTTTGGCTCAGGAGCAGGCATTGATCTCACTGTCGCACCTGAGTTGCCTGAAACATCTGATCCAGACATAGTACCTTTTACCACTGCTTATTATTTTCCTGGTACAGAAGCTCTGTGAGCTAACCACATCTTGACTCTCCCTCTACAAATGGTCCATTACACAGATACTACGAGTCCTCACACAGGGATTACTGTGGCTAGCCAAGCCCACATTGGCACACCGATTTTGCCCAGAGTCACCCCAACACTTCCACCCATATATCATGCGTTGAATGCTTCTATTCCCATGCCTATGCAAATCACATCTGGAACTCCTAGTGGTCCCACTCCTTTTGGGCACCATCTTCCCGGTTTCATTTCGACACTTCCTCCACGCCCTTTTAGAGGACCTCCTCCATCCTCTATTGGAGGCATTGATCCTAGTGGCACCATCCCATATTTCACACCTAGTTACCAGATTCTTGTTGGTGGAAAATTTCACCAAGGAGGCCAAACTCAACCCCCCCTTACAGGACAAATCCTAGTTGGGAGACAGCCCCCGATTGGAGAGAAACCCCCACCGACCCCACCTTATGGACAAAAAATACCTCCATCCTTGGCCCAGTATTGGAATCATCTGATACAACAAAATCCTCAATCAACTAGGGGGAAATAGCCTCAATATAACTCCATCATACCCTCTAGTACAGGCCAACCATATCCAAGTACGTATAATCCTATTTGGGGCTCACACGCTCAACCCCACGCCCCGGTCGAAGGGTAAAACCCTGTGAATTATTGGCCTCCACACCAACAACCAAATCTGCTTGGGTGTTCGCATTATATGTAGACTGCTTATGGTCCCACTGGTTTACTGACGAGACTCCCTCCCCAAAGTCACTAGTACCCGCATGTGAATAGACATTTACCTTTCTTAGCCACCATGGACCTTTCGGATCTGTTGAGGATTTTAAATGATCCGATCCATCACTCTTCTGAATGGCCCGCCATACTGGCCAAACTACCATTCGACATCCCTAAATTCGATGGAAAACCGAGAGAGGACCCAACCAATCATGCAATGAATTTTCACCTTTGGTGCTCATCCAACTCCTTGATGGATGACTCTATTCATTTATGCCTTTTTCATCGAAACTTCATAGGTTCCACCGCGAAGTGGTATATAGAATTACCACGAGGTTTCTTCACTGAATTCAATACCCTCGCTATGGATTTCCTCACCCACTACCAGTTATCGATCCACTATGAAACGGGGATTGACATTTTGAGTTATTTCAAACAAACCAAAGCCACTCATATCTTCAATCACATTCATGAGTGGTGACGGAGACGACGTCTCATCAAACTCGAACTTCTTGATCAGTTACTAGCAGAGTGGTTCAAGAAATCATGCATGAATGACATCGGTCGTGACATCAACATGGGTGGAGTTGTCATATAAGAACGGGCCATTAGTCGTGCTCAATACCTTGACCTCATTTACTCACAAACGGGCACTCTTTACGACTTACTCCCTGATGCACCTCATCCTTCTACTTCCGCCACTTCAACTACTCTTGTTGCTTCTCATGCAGTCGACGATGTGATTGGCACTTTCCATGCCCAACCTCATTTTGTCCAAACCTATAGAAACAACCCCAAACCCATTTCTTCTAATGTTCAAAATGCTCTATCTCCTACCCCTCCCACCGACAAGACTTCTGAGGTAAATATTGTTCAATCTACCTCAGCTGGTAAAAACAAATCCAGAAAGGGAAAGGGTAAGAATAATGAGGACAAAAATAATTCGCAAGTAGAGAGAACCAAAACACCACCTGTTGACGATGGGGATGAGTGCAAACCCCGATACCCTTGTCTTATCTGTGGTGAATACCACTACACTAAGGATTGTCCACGATGAGCCGAGGTTGATAAGTTCCTTCAAGGGACCATGAAGCCACCAACTCCGGTCGTATTGTCACAACCCTTCCCTTCTCAACAACAAGCCCAATTGGTCATTCATGACCAACCTACCCCCTCCAATACATCCTATGTCTTTATGTGTACAAGAGATTCAAAGCAAAATGACATCACACTTACCACTCGAGCCAAAGCTTATTCTTCCTCCAAAGAGAAGGTTGATGTGATACCTCCTTCATTGGTCCAACCCTCTCCCATGACTCCACCTACCAACGGTCCTCCTCATCTCGAATGATCGAGCCTCGATACAGTTCTTCGCCCTCCTCCAAAGGGTGTTGTTCAAAAATTGGCTTTCAATCCCCATGCACGTGCTTCCCAGAACTATAGTATTGTCGAAGATCTGGCCCAAGAACCATCCGTTATGTCAACTCTCAAAGTCCTCCAGAGTTGTCCTATACAACAAAAGGCACTGTTGAAAGCTATTGGTGGAATCGACCCTACAGATACGAATTTAATAATTTTTTACTTGGAAGATCACATTCCAAGTTTACCCCCTCAACTTTCATTCCAAATACAAGTTACTTTCTCCGAAAAAAACATTTGTAGAATAGTTTTCGACGAGGGTGCCTCGACATGTGTCATGTCTATTACCTACTAGAAAGCCATCAGATCTCCTCCTTTGACTGAATCCCACAACATGCTCAAAGCCTTTAATGGCTCTAGTTTTAAGCCTTACGGTGTACTCTCTTCATTTTCGATTATGTTAGAATGAAAAATGGTCCAAGTTGAAGTAGAGGTCTTTGACTCTCCTCTCGATTACAACCTTCTACTTGGCTGTAGCTGGATTGATTCCATGCATGCAGTTGTGTCGACTCTTTTTTGTGTCGTGCGTTTCTGACATCAAGGAAAAGTAATTACCGTCAAACAATTAGCCTTCTTTAACTACGATGCATGCACCGACAACATATTGTTCATTGCCAAAACCCCCCTTGGATACAAGAACGCCAGTGTGGGTCTTCTTAAAAACTCCTCGTTAATAGGTACCTTCCCCATCCCACCACCCAATGTTCCACATCCATCTATCACCTCGATCAACATGATATCCACCTCTATTCACAGAAACCCTGCGTCTCACAACCCATGGATGGTACCCAACCCTGATGATCATCCTCATTACAACGACGAAATGCCTTTGAGTTTGGTCGAATCCTCCTATCAGGCCATTCAATCGGAAACCTCTTCTACCCCCTCTTGGTGATTTATCTCTATATTATTTCCGCATCATTTTTCCCATGGACAAGATGATTATTTGTGTTATAGAAGACACCCCCTAGGACAATGGACATCATCGTTCCATCCTCTTCCTGGAACAACACACCATTGAGGGTTACAGACGAATCTCGACCTCGTCAATCGTTGTCATCATTTACACCATTCTCGAGGCTACACACGATGTTTTTCACGAAGGGAACCTAAGTAATATCTCACCCACCATCCCCCTCGACATATCCATAAAACCTGGAATTGTCAAAAATGTGCATATCAGAGCTTTGTGTTCCCCTGATGCAATTGTCACCTACAAGTTTCTTTTCAAAGAATTTTCTGACACCTTCGCCTGGAGCTATGAAGAAATATTGGGTATTGACCTCGCCATTGTGATACATGAGATTAATACATACCCCAATGCTAAGCCCATTTGGCAATGACTTCGTCTGGTCCACCCACATAAAGCAGCCACTATCAAGCTTGAATTCGAGAAAATTTTCAAAGCCAACTTTATTTACCCAGTGGCTCTCACTAACTGGGTTTCCGATATTGTCCTGATCGACAAGAAACAAGGCACAATCCGTGTGTGTGTTGATTATAGGGATATTAACGAAGCATGTCCTAAAGACAACTTTCCTACCCTCTTCGTCGACCATATCGTCGACGATTGTGCCAGCAGTGAAATCTTCTCTCTAATGGATGGTTTCTCCGGATATAATCAAATCAATATCGTTCCTGCGGACCAACACAAAACCACTTTTATTTGTCCTTGGGGCACTTTTGCCTATCGAAAA
Source organism: Picea engelmannii (assembly GCA_009831015.1). NCBI lineage: Eukaryota > Viridiplantae > Streptophyta > Pinopsida > Pinales > Pinaceae > Picea > Picea engelmannii. The sequence continues at coordinate 309,820 of ML776590.1, read as the reverse complement.
CTTCCTTTCGGTTTAAAAAATGTTGGTGCAACTTTTCAGCGCGCTATGTCTTACACCTTCCATGATATCAAGCACATCGTGCAACCATATCTAGACGAATTATTTGCTCATTCCATGCACCGAGTAGATCATCCAATCCACCTCCAAGCCATTTTCCTTCGATGTCGGTTTTACCATATACACTTGAATCCTCACAAATGCGTTTTCTGCGTAGAATCCGATAGAATTCTAGGCTTTATTGTTTCACATCAAGGGATCTGGGTAGATCCTTTGAAGGTCGAGGTGATTCTCAATCTCCCTCCTCCTTCCTCACTTCGCCAATTACAAAGTTTGCAAGGGAAGGCAAACTTTCTTCGTCGTTTCATCCCGAACTATGCCGAGCTAACTCTTGGATTTACATGACTGCTCAAGAAACGGTCTGAGTTTGTATGGGATACCACTGCCAACAAAGCTTTCTAAGCTTTGAAACTATCTTTGACCCGTACCCCACTTCTCTTCCCACCTAATTACAGTCGCGATTATTTCCTCTACCTCCCAGCCTATGACTACACCATTGCTATGGTTCTCGTCTAGGAGGATGATCATCCAGGAGGATGATTCTCATGAAGAACATGTCATCTATTACTTGAGTTGAAGTCTTACGCCTACCAAAACCAAATATTTACATGTTGAAAAAATAGCCTTGGTAGTCGTCCAAGCATTTCAACGTTTCCGGCACTATATCCTCTCTCGCAAGACTACGGTAATTTCTAACTACAACCCTATGTAGCACATTCTTACACGTCAACTTCTAGGGGGAAAATAATTCAAATGGATCATGATAATCTAGGAGTTTGACTTAGAATTCGAATGCACTAAGTCCAAGAAATACTTAGTGTTTGCCGAGTTGATATGCGACTTTCCCTACTCTGAGACGGAAAATGTAGCAGCTGATTCTTTACCTGATGAATCCCTTTTCTTGATTAGTTCCGATGATCTTTGGTACAGAGATATCATCATATATCTCCAAAACTAGACTTTTTGACCCAATTTGTCTAGTACTAACCGCCTTCAAATATGCTACCAATCCCATCAGTATATTATCCTCGGTGATACTCTTTATCATCGTGGGATTGAATCTGTTTTTTGATGCTGCCTCACGTTTGATGAAGTTGAGAAAGCCATAAATGACTGCCATTCTAGAGCCTGTGGTGGTCATATGTTTGGGTATGCTACTGCCCAGAATATCTTTTGAGTAGGGTATTTTTGGCCTTCTTTATTCAACGATTGTATAATTGTCGTCCAAAAATGCCATGCTTGCGAGAACTAAAACAATAAAATACGGTCACACCCTGTGGTCTCCATTGGTCCTTTTGCAAAATGGGGTATCAATTTCATGACATGTCACCCTCACTCGGTCGAGGGGAATGGATACATTATTGTAGCCATAGATTATTTTATGAAATGGGCCAAGGTGATGCCGACATTTGACAACACCGGAAAGACCACAACATTATTCATATTCAATCACATCATAGCTCGTTTTGGTGTTCTTCAGGCTATCGTCACTGATCACGGTAGCCACTTTAGAAACTTCATGATGTTCAAACTCACTGACAAGTTGGGTCTTCTTCATGAAAACTCACCTTATTACCCACAATCCAATGACCAAGTTGAAGCAATTAACAAAGTCCTCATTACCATGCTTTGACAAATGATAGGGATTCACAAAACGAGTTGGCACATGATGTTGTTTTCAGCATTGTGGGCTTACCGGACATCCTTTAAGTCTGCTACTGTGTTTTCACCATTCCAGTTAGGTCTAGAAGCCATCCTACCGATTGAATGTGAGATACCCTCCCTAAAACTAGTCGTCGAACTCCTCCCAAACACTTCTAATGAAGAAGAACGTCTATTGTATCTAATGCAATTAAATGAAACTCGTCACGACACCACCCTTGTCATAGAAGCCCAGAAGAAACACGTCAAAGCCCAATACGACAAACATGTCAAGCCTCACATTTTCTCCGAAGGTGAACTGGTTCTCCTTTAAGAACAAGATCGAGATATGCTAGGAGCAGGAAAATTTGAAGCTATGTGGCGAGGTCCTTATATCATTAGATGAGTTTTGGAGAAAGGATCTTACAAGTTAGTGGACTACGACGATATCCCTTTGAGTGAACTGAGAAATGGGTTGTACTTAAAGAAGTATTATGCCTAAGATCACATGTGCATGAGTTCTTGTATTTTATTATACCATACTTTTTGTGTGTTACTGTAGTATGTGTTTTTTCGTTATTTGGTCTCTGCCCTCGACCGCTTATATTACACTATGCTTGGTTTCCATATGTCGGAGTCTTCACTACCCCACATTGGCTTCACTGATGGCGCTAGCCGTAGTACTCAGAACCTTGCTTCTGCTGCTTGGGCAATTTATGCCACTACAAATGAACTTATCACTCTACGAGGTGTGTGTCTCGGCCGTGCAACCAAAAATATTGTAGAATATAGCGCATTCATTGAATTGTTGGTTGATGCTATTTCACTTGGTATCTGCCACCTGGTTGTTCGACTCAATTCGTAGCTAGTAGCACTACAACTAAGTAACGTCTATGTTATTCAAAGTCCTACTTTATGACGGGTATATTTACGAATTCACCTCTTGGAATGTTATTTTGATTATATTGAGTATCAACATATTCCTAGATGTCTAAATACATTGACTGATGCCTTAGATAACTATGTATTAGACATACATTTGGGCCATTTATAAACCAATCACATCACATGCATCACACAACAGAAGATAAGCTGGTAGAAGACGTATATATGTATATAACGATCAAAATATTTTACAAAAAGTTTTTGTCAAGGACCAAAATATCAAAATACGAAGCTCATAGATTCTACAAAATAGTGTCATGGGTGACACTCACGATAACACACAACTGCTTGAGCCACCCTATGAATCAGTCAACTAATAGAATCTGACACGCCCATGGTATGGCATTGATAATGTCTAGGGATTTCCCCAATAACCATATCTGGGATGTTAGTGGTCAACCCCTCCAAGTTATTCTCCACTGCCTCGTAGTCTTTGGAATCCCATTGCGCCACTAGAGCCAACTCTCCTCTCTGTTGAATAGGAGACGTTCCTAGAAGTCGATATGGCCCCACATCTGTGTCATCAAAAAAATATTTTTTGATTAGTTCTTGGACAAACATAAAAACATTTTATATGATAAAACTTGCAAAAACAATTAAAAAGAACAAAATGTGTACTTCTTACCTAGGTCACCCCACTGAGCATCCTTAGGCAAGTCCAAATCAGGATTCCCTTGGAAATCCAAACTAGCATATGCATAGTCGTCAATCATAAGCATTTGGGGCCTTAACTAGTCAAAAAATGAATCATTGTGCTTGATTATAGTCCCAGCTATGTGACGAGCCATGAGGCTGCACCACCTTATCATCCTCGGATCCTGTGGGGCTGATAAACCACAGTCAACTTGTAATCGCAACAGTGGCTCTCGAGGAAGAAGGACACCAAAATTTATCCGTACCCGAACTGCTTCAAGTTGCCCCTTTTGCACTTTGTCAATTGCCTCTTCATACAGTAGAGAACTGCATCTAACTAGTTAAACACCTGGGGCTCTGTGCACTCTATGGAATATTGGAAGTAACTCTGGAGAGCCATGTGTGGAGCTGCACTCCTGGCCATGCATGCTATAGTGAACAAGATGGTTCACAAGGTCAAGTTTTGGACCCCCCAAATAGCAACCTTTCCCTTGCTTCTTTCTTCCTCAGCTACACAATACTAGCGACAGTACTCACTCATAGGGAGTCCACCACCTTGACCACCAGTCAAACTAGCATGGTATCCACGCCATGATAATCCTGTTAGAAAATAAGTATCCTCGATATCTAAGGTTAGTGTGTGGACTCCCACGTGAAACAACTATTGGTCCATGTCCCACATATGAACCAGGTATTCCAACAATCTGAGTTGGGCCCTCATGCCTGGAATTCTGAAGAATTTCAAGAGCCCACAGTCCCAGAGGGCAACAATGGTACCCGGTTCATTCCTGGAAATGGAATCCTCCTCCTCATGTTATCTTTCTCACCACTCCAACATTGTGATGATCAAATACCTACACAAGAGCCAGGAGAGAAGGGTCAAAAACTTTTTTCAAAACTTGGCACATTTTTTATTGAGAAAAAATCAACTTTAAATTTCATTTTCCGTCCCCTCCAGATGCCCCTTTAGCATAGTGCAAGATTCTTGCAGGTCCCATATGGCCAGCCTGCGAGAACGCTTGGGTGCAAGTTATGGCTCTAAAATGAACCTAAAACTCTAACTGTTGTCTTCTTCCAAAAACACATTTTTAAAGTGAGTTCGCAGGCTGCTTATGGTCTAGGGTGCGAGAATCCTTCATTCTCATAGGCCACCCACACTTAGGGTGAGAAATTCTCATAGTCTGCTCCATATATAGGGTGCAAACATTTTTTCAAGCTTGGAAAGGAGAAGAGGTCTCGAGGGTTCTAGAAGGGAATCTTATAGAAAATGAGTTGGCATTCGCATGGTTGTCATTCTACTGACTTCTCAGATTTGATGGGATCATCCTCATCTATGTAACCATCTCTCCTTTTCCTATATATTTAAAGGTTTCTCATGGAAAAGGTTAAGCAATATTGAATGAAGAATTGGTGAAAGAATTGTGTGAAGAACCCTACTTGAATAGAAGCTTGAAGGCTATATTTGGTTTATCAAGAGGTTTTGGATCTTCTTCGTGCAAGTAAAGAGAAATTGTGTGTGTTGGAACCAAGGGTCACTGAAAAGAATCTTGCAACATCAAGGCGATCAGGTTGTATCTTCTACTTTCAATTAATATGATACAACGACATGTCCCTTTCCCATAAAGTCACTTTTACTTTATTGCGTAACTCCTTGATCATATGCATAGGTTGACATTGAATATACTTTATCGTCTTCACTTTGGTTGGTTTGTGTTGTCTTGGTATTGACCTCATAAGAGCACCGGAGCGAAGCGAGAACAACGGATACTTAGGAATCGATACAAAGGTATGTCACTCGTTTCTTCTCATCAGTAGATTCAATGACCACAACTTAGGGAAAGAGTCGTGTCCTGTCCTGTTTTGTTCTAGATCCAGGTGGATCTAGGGAAATCTATTAGTGTCCACACCTACCGATTTGTCCGATAACATGTTCTTTCCTTCTTATTCTTACCCTTAGGCTCAGAAGAGTTCTCTAAAGATTGTGAAGATCTCTCCTTCTTCGATTCAGGAAATTTACCCTTTCCTTTTTGCTTGTCTTTTCCACTGCTCTTTGGAGCATCAATAGCCACAAGTGCTTGGTTCATGGAATGATTGATGGCGACCATTTGGAATAAATTATATTTCTCTTGAGTGAATGCTGCAATGAAATCATTCAATGGAGGCATTTTCCATGTTTCCTGAGTCAATTTAGATGCTTGAAAAGACGATACAAATATGGAATATTCAGGGCCTAATTTCGAGAGAATTGAAAGGATGAGCTGATCTTCCTCTTTCTTGACTCCACATGCATTAAGTTCAACAAGGAGGGATTTGAACTTGGTTAAGAATTCTTTCAGGTTTTTGAAATGAATTGAACTTAGAGATAATAGTTCATTCTCCAGTTGATGCACTCTCATTGCATCATGCTTGCCAAATAGTCCTTCCAATGTGGTCCAGACCACATTGGGAGTAGTGGATCAACTGACATGAAAGAGGAGATCTCTGGAAATTGATAGGCATATCATCCCAATCACTTCATCTAATTTATTGAAATGGTTGATCTTCTTCGTTGTAGCAGTCGGTTCTTTCTCCGTTCCCATTGTTACCCTATAAAGCCCTTTTCTTTAGAAAAGCAGAGAAATCTCTGTCTTCCATTCGAAGTAATTGAAAGGATTTAGAACGAGTTTTGTGGGCTGAGATATATGATCCATTTCTACTTTCTACACCTCCAGATGGTCTATACCTACAAATAAAACTGTGTACAATCCACTAGATTCAATCTAGCTCTGATACCATGTAAAATTCCTGCAGAAACCCTGATAGATCTATAATTCTAGTTAAATTGAACACGTACAATTTGTTGATATTCAAGAGATGAGAGAAAAAAAATTCTCCATAAATCAGAGAATTATATTAATAAAAAATGAATATACATGAGAAACCAACCTCAAAAATAAGAGAGGAGGTGAATATATAGAATTTCCAACATAGAAATTCTAGTCAAAAAAGCTAGAAAAGGCTAAAATAGGTGTCATAGGCTAAGGGACACCACATAGTTCGACCTAGACCACTAAAGACACATGTCACACACTCATTAATTCCCACAAGAGTCAAGTTGTGTGCATTATCTCACTTAAGCTCACTTAATTGACAATAGAAGTAGTTCCAACTCACTTAACTGACCTGAAATAGTAGTTACTAATAATAGTAAAGGCAAAAATCATTAATTAAGGAATAAATCTCTCACTCAAAGAGGAGGTGCGCTTTCCCCAATAATGGATGAGATTTTTCATGGGGGATTTGGAATAAATCAAGAATAAATCAAGAAAATCAAGAACCAGGAGTTGAGTCTTCCTAAAAATAGCAGTTTTCCCTAAACTCTAGGGATGAGGCACCCTTCTTCTCTATGTGGCCAAATTAGGTTAAAAAAGTGTGATGGTGATCTAGGAGATCAAATTTTGCTAAAAAATTCAAAGTACTCGGAATTTCTTCAAATCGAACAGGAGCATAGGTCTCATTGTCACAAACCCAACACAACTTGTTTGGGTTAAAACAGATGTTGGGAGAGAGAAATATCGCGTTCTGTTCAAAACGACAAACAAGCAAAAAAAGGGATGTTGATTGTACAGTCTGTACGGATGCTGATGTGGCAGTCTGTACGATGTGCAGCGGGACTGTACGATAGGTTGCAGAGCTGAGTGGCAGACAGTTGGCAATTAGGTGGATGAATAGTCTGTTGACACATGTCATTTTTTGTCTAATGGTTTGGTGCCACATGGCCGAGTCGTGGGCTGCCACGTGGCACCTTCTTATTGGTTGTTGGTTTAAAATTTATGGAGTCTGTGGGGATCAAAACCCAGACCTCCCCACCGGTCCAAACCTTTGCAAAGTCTGCGCTGCCAACATACCACACTATATTGCTTGTTATATATATGGTTTTGAATATATTTAAATTTGAGTTGTTTAATAGTTGGTGCGGGGGTCCGGGCTGGGGCTTAGCCCCAGCCCCCGGTCGCATATAATGTTACCATATGACCCATGGTCACACTGTATGTACGCACATTTTGTATTGTGGTTCAAACAGTTACAACCAACGACCCGCCACTTGTCCATTATCCATTTGCTTTTGGAAACAAAGCCCATTTTTAGACTTGCGCATGGTCACATGGGTCACACGACCACAATCTTGGCGGTTAGGGGCTAGGTGCACCCATAAACATCCTATAGTTTTCACCGGTTGTGCGGTTGCACCTGGTGCTAGGTTTTTCCACATAAATGCGCATGGGGGCTAGGTTGAGGCAACAAGGGTGCATTTTGGCGATCCAGAGACAACAAGTTTGAAGGGGAACTTCCAGGGAGACTATCTTCTTCAATTTTTGGCCAAACAAGGTGCTGAAAAAGCCCACCTGGGGTTTTTTGGACATTTTGGAGCCATTGGAGCCATCTATTTGGAATTTTGAGCATTGTAAAGCACATGTTTGAGCACTTTGAGAAAATAATACAAAAGATCCATTGGAAGCTGGACCATGGGATGTATCCCAAGAGAGGGGTGAACTCCTTTATCATTTGTTGTGTTATGTGTTTTCTATTCACTGTTTATTGTTTTTGTTTATATGCATCTTGAATGAGTGATTTCCATAAAAGTTGTGTTTCAAATTGATCCATTTTCATTTTAACACATAAAATTAAACTTGCAAATATTTTCAAGAATACAAGTCTTCTTCAGTTTTAGATCAAGTTGGTATCAGAGCATAGGTTTTTGAAGACTTGATTATTTGCAAGTGTTTTGTTTTCTGATGCTCACAAGGTTGAAACTCACAAGAGGAGAAGGCCAACTTGTAGAGCCAAGTTCTTGTCCTTCAAGAAGGAAGATTATATCATCACTGCAAGTTTCAAGGAGGCATTCACCAAGTATGGATCACGAAGAGAGTCATGAACATATTCCTACAGAAGATGAAGATCTCAGAAAGGTTGTCATGGAAATGAGATAAATGATGAAAATCTTAATGGAAAGGAATACAAGGTTGCAAGGTGAAGGCTCCAACCCTTCAAAGAATAAGGGAGACAGTGGTGATAAAACTCCAAATGGAAATGGAGGGAATGGTGCTTCTCCACCACCCTCACCCCCATCTTCTTCTTCTTCTTCTACCAGTTCAAAACCTCTTCCAAATTCTCCAAAAGGACATGGTAAAACTCCTTCACAAATTCCTTTGTTAAAGCTTGATATTAAATTTGAATTGCCAATGTACAATGGAGAGGTAAATGCTGAGAAATTAGATAATTGGATTCGTCAAATTGAGGTGTATTGTAGGATAGAAAAAATTCAAGATGATGAAACTAAGATTCAGCTTGCTTCTTTAAGATTGGATAGTGCAACACTCATTTGGTGGGAATCCAAGACTCGGGAGGACATGAAGAAACATGGTAAAATTTTAACCTCTTGGAATGATTTTATTGTT
>ML776590.1:281288-300008 GCA_009831015.1 Picea engelmannii | reverse complement strand
ATGCCTTTTGGACTTTGCAATGCACCTGCTACTTTCATGAGAGTTATGAATGATGTCTTAAGGCCTTTTCTTGATGATTGTGTTATTGTCTACTTGGATGACATTTTGATCTTTAGCAAATCTCGTGAAGAACATGTTAAACACGTGAAACAAGTTTTGGATGTTTTGAAAAAGGAAAAATTGTTTTTGAAGATGTCCAAATGTGAGTTTGGAAATACTTCACTTATTTACTTAGGGAATATTGTTGGTGGAGGCGAATTAAAAATTGATCCCTCCGGTCAAAGTCATATTGGAATGGCCCAAGCCCAACAATGTGACAGAGGTAAGAATTTTTTTGGGAGCAACCCAATATTGGAGAAAGTTTATTGCTAATTTTTCCATTGCAGCTCCATTACATGCAATGACAAGTGTCAAGAAAGTTTTCCAATGGGGAGGCAAGAAACAGAAGGCTTTTGATACTTTAAAAGAGAAGTTCAGTTCAACGCCAGTTCTTGCACTTCCAAATTTAAGACAACCTTTTGAAATCCAAACAGATGCAAGCAATTATGCAATGGGAGTAGTCTTGCTACAACATGGTAAGCCCATTTGTTTTCATGATGAAACTTTTAATGGTGTCATGATTAACTATCCTAATTATGATAAGGAGTTGTATGCATTGGTGCAAAGTGTGAAAAAATGAAAACATTATTTGTTGGGGAAAGAAACCATTGTCCACACAGATCATCAACCACTACAATACTTACAATTACAAACAAAGCTACAACAAGCTAGGAACTTTAGATGGATGGGTTTTCTACAACAATTCCACTTGGTCATCAGGTATAAGAAGGGAATTTATAACAAATTTGTTGATATGATTTCAAGGCCTATTATTAGTGCTTCAATTAATCTTAAGCATAGTCCTATCATACATGAGAGTTATGTTGAGCAATATGCTTTAGATACTGATTTTAAAGAAGTATATGAGACTTTGTGTCATTCTAACCATTTTGAGGAATTGGATTACCATGTGCATGATAATATTTTGTATCATCTTGCCAAGCTATGTATTCCACAGGGTGAAAGAATCAACATAATAAGAGAAACCCATTCTTCTCTTATTACTTGTCATTTTGGTGTAGGCAAGACAGTGTCTAATTTGCAAAGGTACTGCTATTGGCCTAAAATGAATGAAAGTGTTTCGAGATACGTTCAAGGATGTTCGTTATGTTCCACAAGAAAACCTAGAAATCGAAAGTTGGGTTTGTATACTCCACTTTCGGTTCCTTCTCATCCTCGGGAAAGTATTTCTATGGACTTTGTAGGAGATCTACCTATGTATAAACGAAAATATGATTATCTGTATGTTGTGGTTGATCGATTTAGAAAAATGTGTATTTTGATGCCTTGTAAGAAGCAAGTTACAGCTGACAAAATGACACAAATGTTCTTTCAAAATGTTTGGGTGCATTTTGGATTGCCTAAATCCATTATTTCTGATCGGAATTCTCGATTTGTTGGAAGTTTTTGGTTGAGTTTATGGGCACTCATGGACACCAAACTGAAAAAGAGCACAACTTTTCATTTACAAACCGATGGTCAGACAAAAGTGGTAAATAGAACAGTGGTGCGTCTTCTTCGTGGCTATTGCAGCAAGCATCCTAAACTTTGGGATGAGCATTTACACTACATTCAACATGCTTACAATTGAGCTAAGCACTCTTCAACTCAAACATTGCCATTTGAAGCATGTTTTGGCTATTTGCCCAAATATCCTATAGATTTTATCTTTGGGAAGGATATTTCTATTGATGGTCAATATGACATTGATAGGGTAGAAAAGTTCATTGAACAAATTCAGTGGATACATCAAATGGTACAAGAGCAGTTGGAAAAGAGTCAAGCCAAGTACAAAACGAGACATGACAAGCATCGTGTTGATCACAGTTTTCAAGTTGGAGATGAAGTTTGGCTTTACATTAGTAAGGAAAGGCTTAAAGGAGAAGGTAAAAAATTGAAACCAATTCGATATGGTCCTTTTAAGATTATTGACAAGATTGGTAACAATGCCTTCCATTTAGATTTGCCTCCTTATATGCAAATGTATGTAGTTGTTACTGTTGAGAATTTGAAATTGTATGAGCCTCCTTTGATTGATGATCAAGGAGAGAATGTTTAGATTCCTTCTATAGATGATTTTTCACCAGAATATCTTACAGAACTGCATGAAGACACAATCCTTGACAGGAGAATGCGAACTTCAAAACGAGGAAATGTGGAGTATCTTCGAGTTGGTCTTAAAGGTACAAATCCAAGCAAATCCAAGTGGATTGAGGTTGGAAAGGTGAGGGAGCTATACCCTCATCTTCAGATAGAATGAAAATACTCCTTTGGAGGTCCAAAATCTTTCCAATGGGGAGGTGTGATCCGGGGGATCAAATTTTGCTCAAAAATTCAAAGTGCTCGGAATCACCTCAAATCAAATGGGAGCATAGGCCTCATCGTCACAAACCCAACGCAACTCATTTGGGTTCAAACGGACGTCGAGAGAGAGAGATATCGTGCTCTGTTCAAAATGACAAACAAGCAAAAAAAGGGATGCTGACTGTAAAGACTGTATAGTACGTACAGATGCCGACGTGGCAGTTCGTATGATGTGTGGTAGGACCGTACGATAGGTGGCAGAGCTGAGTGGTGGACAGTTGGAAGTTAGGTGGACAAATAGTCTGTTGACATGTGGCATTTTCTGTCCAATGGTTTGGTTCCACATGGCCCAGTCGTGGGATGCCACGTGGCACCTTGTTATTGGTTGTTGGTTTAAAATTTATGGAGTCTGTGGGGATCGAACCCCAGACCTCCCCACTGGTCCAAACCTTTGCAAATTTTGCGTTTCCAACATACCACACTGTATTGCTTGTTATATATATGGTTTTGAATATATTTAAATTCGAGTTGTTTAATAGTTGGTGCGGGGGTCCGGGCTGGGGCTTAGCCCCATCCCAGTCGCATATAACGTTACCATATGACCTGTGGTCACACCGTATGCATGTGCATTTTGTATTGTTGTTCAAACAATTACAACCAATGACCCGCCACTTGTCCATTATCCATTTGTTTTTGGAAATGAAGCCCATTTTTGGACTTGTGTGCGGTTACATGGGTCACACGACCACAGCCTTGGCGGTTAGGGGCTAGGTGCGCCCATAACCATCCTATAGTTCGCACCAGTTGTGAGGTTGTTCCCGGTGCTAGGTTTTTCCACATAAATGTGCATGGGGGCTAGGTTGAGGCAACAAGGGTGCATTTTGGCGATCCAGAGACAACAAGTTTGAAGGGGAACTTCCAGGGAGCCTATCTTCTTCAATTTTGGGCCAAACGAGGTGCCGAAAAATCCCAGCTAGGGATTTTTGGACATTCTGGAGCCATTGGAGCCATCTATTTGGCATTTTGAGCATTGTAAATCACATTTTTGAGCACTTTGAGAAAATAATACAAAAGATCCATTGGAAGTTGGACCAGGAGATGTAGCCCAAGAGAGGGGTGAACTTCTTTATCATTTGTTGTGTTATGTGTTTTCTGTTCACTATTTATTGTTACTGTTTATATGCATCTTGAATGAGTAAGTTCCATAAAAGTTGTGTTGCAAATTGATCCATTTTCATTTTAACACATAAAATTAAACTTGCAAATATTTTCAAGAATACAAGTCTTCTTCATTTTTAGATCAGATGGAATGTATTAACCAATATCTAAGAGTCTAAGCTAGGTATAAACTAATGTAAGTTAGGGTTATTCTCCAACACCCCTATTAAATGGAACAAACATTTCCTTCTGGAAAGTTAGGATGAGAACCTATGTAATGGCTTTAGGTTTATATGTCAAGGATGTGGTAGAGAATGGTTATGTAAAGCCATTTGTACTAGCTAATAAGGATGAAAAACTAGAATTCAGCTTCAACACTAAGGATATGAATGTTATTCTGAGTGGGCTTGCAGAAGAAGAATTTGTAAAAGTTATGCACTTAGAATCTACCAAAGAAATGTGGGACAAACTCATTAGCAATTATGAAGGTAATGAGAAGGTAAAGGATTCCAAGCTTCAAACCTACATATGACATTTTGAAAAGATAAAGATTAAAGAGGATGAAATTGTTGGGAAGTAATTTCTGAGAGTTGAAGAAATAGCGAATGCAATGAAAGGAATTGGTTAAAAAATCAAGGAAGTTTCTTTAGTCCAAAAAATTTTGAGATCTTTGCCAGATAGGTTCAACCCAAAGGTCTCTTCTATAGAAGAAATTAATGTTTAAAAGCTCTTCCTTTTGATCAACTTCTAGGAACATTGACTGCATATGAAATCAGCATAGGTAAAGATAAACCCACCTCTAGAGAAGCATCATTTAAATTAGATAAGAATGAGGATTATGAGCCTAATGAAATTGAAGAAAATTTTCTGAGAACACTAAAGAAAGGATCAGGCAAGTTTCCCTTCAAATTTTTTAACTATGGAAATATCGGTCACTTTTCATATAAATGTCCACACAAGAAGAAGGAATAGAACACTGAAGATGAAGAGAAGTATAAATCCAAGAGATTTGGTAAAAATAAAAGTTTATGTGTAAACAATGATGACTCTTCAGGAGACACAGATAGTAATTCTGATTGTGAATATAAGGTTGATGACTTTATGCTTACGGCCAAAGAGGATTATAATAATGAAATCACAAGAAATGATGCTAATGAAGAATAAGCTGTGGTTGACTTGGAAGGAGAGCTGATAAGTTCCCTAAAACAAATTGACAGACTCAGATTTAAGAAGAAAAAGAAAAAACAATTGTTGATACAGTTCAAGAAAGACAGAAAAAAACTTGTTGAAGACTTTGCCCTGCTAAAAGTAGAATTAGAAGAGGCAAAGAAAATAGAGGACATTATGAAAGAGTAGTTATCAGAAAATAAGGCAAGATGTGAAGCCTTGGAAGAAGAGGTAGTAAAAACCAGAAAAGAGATGGAGAATTTTAAAACATTGTATCTCCAAAATATTCCAAGAATTAAAGCCACAACAAAACTAAACAAAATTATCAGAAAACAAAGATCTCATTTGTTGAAGACTGGTTTAGGTTATGTAAATTGTTCAATAAGAAAAGAGCCAATAAAGATGATCAGGTTCCAAGTCAACATACAATCAGACCATGAGAGTACTCTATCGCCAAAATCTAATAAAGACAAGATGATCCATGATAAAAAACAAAGAGATCAGAAGATGGAGCAACAAATGCCAAGAAGAAGGCCATCCTTCAGGTACCAAAATTTCTTCCATGGTTACTATTTTTACTATTCTAATTTTGTTCATAAGATTGCAAATTCTCAAATTAAGTTTAGAGACATGCAATTGAGGAGGTTAAGAAATAAACAATCTTTACAACATAGGACTAAGAAACCAATGAATAGACAACATAGCACCAATCACTTTGACCTACTGAACAATGAGCTCAAATGTTATAACTATCATAACTTCGGCCACAAATCTGCAAACTATCATATGAAGAAGTACAAGGTAGATCCAAGGATAAATCCTTTAGCTATAAATGCCAACACATGGAGAAAGAAAGATAGTGAAAAATGTCGTCTAGTACTTTCATCTCAAAAAAAATAAAAATCCCTAGTATATAGACAATGAATTTTCCAAGCACATGACTGGAGACAAGGATAAGTTTTTGTCTATAAGTAAAAGAAAAACAAAAAATGTAACCTTTGGAAATGATGAACCAATTAAAATCAAGGGTAAAGGGATGGTGAGCTTGAGTAATTGTAAAGGAAAAGCCCAAGATGTTTTTCTTGTAGATGGGCTGAAACATAATTTTCCCAGTGTAAGTCAAATGTGTGATAGAGGATGTGAAGTGGTGTTCAATTCCAAGGCTTGTAAGATAAAGTATGTAAACTCAGGACAAGTGGTGGCTAAAGGCCTAAGGATGGAAAATAATGTACATGTGTTTAAAGAAGATAAAGAAGAGTGTCATCTAAGAAAATATGATGAAAGATGGTTATGGCATAGGATACTTGGACATATAAACTTTGACCACTTAATCAAGCTCAAAAATATTAAGGTAGTAAAAGATCTTCCAAGAATATCAAAGCCACAAGACTTTGTGTGTAAACCCTGCCAAGTAGAAAATCTAACCAGGACACTGTTTACATCCAAGAGCTCTACTTCAACAGAGAAACCACTCCAACTAGTTCATATGGATCTATGTGGACCATCAATACAGGAAGGAACATGGAAAGAAAACTAATTTATGTTGATGATTGATGATTACTCCAGACTTACATAGGTTTCTTTTCTCAAAGAAAAAGCTGAAGCATTTGAGAAATTTATAATATTTAAGGCTTTAATTGAGAATCAAACAGGCAAGGGATTAAAGGCAGTAAGATCAGATAAAGGAGGATAATTTATGTCAAGTGATTTCAAGGAATTCTGTGATAAACATGGGATCAAGAGAGAATACACAATCCCAGGAACTCCACAAAAAAATGGATTACTTGAGAGGAAAAACAAAACAATTTAGCAAATGCCCAGGTTAATGATGAATGAGAAGAACATTGGTCAAACTTACTAGGTAGAAGAAATACACACAGTAGTCCATATTCTTAATAAATCCCACCTCAAACCACATAGTGACAAGACACCTTATGAACTGTGGTATGGAAAACCTACTTCAATCAAACACTTGAAATTCTTTGGGAGTAAGTGCTACATAAAGAATAATAATGAAAACCTTGGCAAGTATGATGACAGGGCTGATGAAGACATCTTCTTAGGATATGCTACCAATAGTAAAGGATATAGATGATTTAATAAAATATTGCATAAATTAGTTTATTGTATTGATTTAAAGGTTGATGAAGAATTTCCAGTAAGACAGGTGAGCAATATTGAGTTTTCTACAAAGGACACAACTAAAGCTGAAGATGACCAAGTCCAAGAATCAAAAAAAGAAGACTTTGAGTTAGATGAAGATACAAATACTCAGGCATAATCAAATTAGTAGACAACATCAAATATTTCCTCCAGAATTACTCAAAAGAGTCATCCTCCAAGTTAGATAATTGGTGAAAAAGACAAAGGTGTACAAACCAGGAGAAGGATAATCAAAGACACCAAGAAATCACATATAGCCTTCATATCCATGGTGGAACCCAAGAACTTTAATGAAGCCAGTAAAGATGTAAATTGGTTAAAATCAATGAATGAGGAACTAGACCAAATTTAAAATAATGACACTTGGGAACTTGTTCCTAGGCCAGTAGATAAAAATGTAATAGGATCAAAATGGGTCTACAAAAATAAGATGAATGAGAAAGGAAATATTGTAAGAAATAAGGCTAGATTGGTCTGCAAAGGATATGCTCAAATAGAAGGACCAGATTTTGATGAAACATTTGTGTCCATAGAAATATTAGAAGCTATTAGAATGTTTCTTGCCTATGCTTGTCATAAATAGTTTAAAGTCTATCAAATGGATGTCACGTCATCATTTCTAAATGGATATCTAAAAGAAGAAGTCTATATGGAAAAACCATAGGGTTTCCAACTGTTAGATAACCCTGAATTTTTCTGCAAGCTAAAGAAAGCCTTATATGAGTTGAAACAAGATCCTCGTGTATGGTATTATAGACTGGATAAATATCTTCAAAACAAAGGGTTCAAGAGAGGAACAATTGACAACAATCTATATATCAAAACAGAAGGTAATGATTTGCTCATTGTGTTGGTGTATGCAGATGGCATCATCTTCGGTAGTAATAATGATTCATTGGTACAATGATTTGCTTCTGCCATGCAGTATGAATTTGAAATGTCTATCATAGGGAAACTGTCATTTTCCCTTGTTCTACAAATTACTCATAGGTCTGCAGGAATATTTCTTTCTCAAGAAAAATATCTAAGAGAAATGTTGAAAAGGTTTCAAATGGAAGATTCTAAACCTATGAGCACACCTATGGTCATTGGATGTAAGTTAAGAAAGGATGATGACTCACCTAATTTTGATTATATTTGATATAGGTCTATGATAGGCAACCTATTGTACATCACAACATCTCGTCCATACATAATTCATGTTGTTGGAATGGTAGGAAGGTATCAGTCTACACCTAAACATAGTCATTTGTTAGTTGTCAAAAGAATATTCAGATACTTGAAAGGAACAATAGACTATGGCCTATGGTGTTCTAGGTATCATAATTTTCAACTACCAGTCTATTCAGATGTTGATTGGGCTAACTGCGTGGATGAAAGGAAAAGCACGCATGTAGGTGGATTCTTCTTAGGAGATTCCCTTGTATCATCGTTGAGAAAGAAGCAATGTTCCATTTCCTTATCAACTACAAAAGCTGAATACATTGCAACTGCCACTTGTTGTACCCAAGTATTGTGGATGATTCAGACACTTGTAGACTTGGAGGTAAAATATACTACATCGATCCCAATTCATTGTGATAATACCAGTGAAATTAGTGTGTCAAATAATCATGTCTTTCACTCCAAGACAAATCATATACCCATCAAGTATCACTTCTTGAGGGAACAAGTAACAAAATCTGTGGTTTCTTTTCATTATATTCCATCTAAAGATCAGATTGTTGATATCTTCACTAAACCGCTTACACAATCTTATTTTGAGTATCTATGCAAAAAGTTGGGCGTGACCCCATTATCAACCTAAGAGAATCCATCCTGTTAGGGGGAGTATGTGTTGGTTGAATATATAATACCTCTGAAAAGTACTGCAACAGCTCAGGGGGAGAATGTTTTCTTTGACATTGTTGTCAAAGGGGGAGAAAAGGTGCAGTCTAGATGCTACAGTTGGAGGTATAAGTAGAACAGTATAGTCTCTCGGGGTTTACATCAATGCCAAAGGGGGAGATTGTTGGCATGTTTACAAACAGAGTGTGCTTGTCATTGATGGTGAGAACAACAACAACAATGACATGTCTATAGGAAATAACAACAACAATGATGCCATGATTACTAGCAGATTTTGCAATCAAAGATCAGGAGGAATAGTGCAGAGTTGCACGCAGAGAGAAAGTGTGTTCTAGGGCTGAGGTTAATTCGATTTCCAAAGCTCAAGAGAGATAGCGTTCTAAGAAACATAGATGATACCCAAAGTCATCAGGACTCGCAGAAGGATCAAAGGTCGAGATATTTGACACTAAGAAATTCTTCCAAGATCGCATGGTAAATCCTAACCATTCATCAAGAGAGGACACGTGGCAATGGATCCAAATTTTGCTAACTCACATATCGGGAAATCAGAGATAGGAGAAGCCAAAATTCGCGAAGACTGATTTCGCGATTTTAGCACAGTCGTTGGATGACAAAAGGTTGTAGGTCATTGATATGGAGCCAGTTTCAGAAGATAGGGAGTCAGGAGAAGGGAGGTAAGTAGTCCTCCAACTTCATGAAATGCAAAGTCATGATGAGATCTGAGCCATTGGATCCACAGGACATGTGGAGGGAGATAAACTTTTCGCTGACTCGCAAATTGGGAAAATCAAAGACAGAGTTGCAGGAACTCAAAAAATCCCAAAATGTGAAGAAGTGATCTCGACCATTGGATCACAGAGAGATCTAGACCATTGGTATTTAAAAGCATGAGTTCAAAACTCAAAATAAGGGAGCTTATATAACCTTTCATATCACAAGTCCTGAAATCGAAAAGTGCAAAGGAGAGATTTGGACTGTCGATTGAGGAATGTCATGGACTATTGATTAGACATGATGAATTTCGTGAGATCGTGAATCATGAAATGCCTTTGGAATAAGCATATGGTCATATCCATGGTCGCATCGACAAAGATTAAGGGAGGAGATAGCATGTTGCTAAGATCAACTTCGAAGATCACGAGTTGAGAGAATCGAGGTAACTCACAGTAGGAGTTTGTGATACGCAAAATCGTGAAGCACACTTTTTCTTGGCCCCTTGGTCACAACTGGAGGTCACATCACCAAAGGATTAAGGGAGGAGCTAGAATGCCTCTAGGCTCCACATCAGATATCACCGAGATCGTGAAGCACCTTTTGGATGGGTGTCTGATCACATCTCGTGGTCATGTGAAAGGAAAGGGCTTAGCCAAAAATGCTTGTGCCCACTGTTTAGTTTTCTCAGGAAGGAAAAAAGCACCAAAGGGATGAACGCGGGGAGGTCTTCTCTGTAACTGCCATAAAAGAGTGATTCTATTTGCCAGAGAATTCAAGGAGATACAAGGTGATCACCATAGCATCTGAAGAGTCTCGAGGTAACTACCAGTGGAATAAAGACAAATCATAGAGACAATCTACAGATTGAAAAGTGTTAAATACTGTTACTGTCAGTGATGCTAAAAGAATCTCGGGGTGAATGGCCATTCATGGTGAAAAGACTGAGCATAACCTATAGAGAATATGAAGAGTTTCCAGGATGATCTAGCAGAGGACTCGACATGTGAATAACATGCAGAACAAAGAAGAGAGGCAATGCTCGGTGATAGTTTTTCCATGCGAGAAGAAGGTGGTTGTACAAAGGACAAGAAGAATATATATAAGGCGCAGTGAATAGAATGAATGGGGGAAAGAGAGTATGAAATACTACAAAAAAGTTGAACAAAGAGGCTGGTATGCATGGAGGAGAACACTGATTTAGTTAGAGCAGAGCAGTGTAGCAGAACAATGACGAGACTAGTAAGCTATTGATAAATATTGTATCATTGTAATAGATTCCAGCAAGCAAAGATTTATATTTTAGGGTGGTAGGGTGGTGCTAGGGAGGACTGTTTTCCTCAGAGTTTCAAGTGGGTTCTTGAACACAAGGATTTGTAGCTTCCATCTAGTTGCATCCAGAATAAACAAGGAGGTAGGGTGGTGCAAGGGAGAACTATTGTTCTTTTTTATGCAGGTCGGTGCCTGTGTGACTGGATGTTGGTGCTTCCATCCAATTGGTGTTGGAACACTTAGGGAGTTGGTTCTTCCTTCTAGAGGGGGATAGAGAAACTAGAGAGTTGGTTCTCTCAGTAAGTTGCAACTTGTAAAATAGAGGTGGTAACCTCACAATGAGTTGGTTCTCATAATAATGATAATGTACAGAAAATAAAGACTAATTATCATATCAAGAAGAAGAGGTTTTCTCCCTTTATGGGTTTCCTTGGGAATATATGTCTCTGTGTGTTTAATGTGTGTGATTTATGTTGAATACTCTATTAATTACTTCCCTGCATTATTATGATCATCATTGAGTGTTATGTAATGAGTTTAAAATGGTTATAATTGTTTAAGCACAATAACAACTGATTCACCCTCGCCCCCCGCCCTCTCAATTGTCTAACAGGGTTTTGGGTTAACCCTGTCTCTTAGTAATAGAGTTGTTGTTAAGATTTGGCATGGAAAAGTTGTATTTGTATCCGAGCAGAACATTATGTAATGAAGAAGAACCTTAAGAAGTTAACACAAGGAGAGATTCAAATTTTGCAATTCCAGTGTCTGGTTAGCTTCAGATTGTCTTAATGTTATTTCATATTATATTTATGTTAGATATGATTAATGGGATATAGATATTTATGGTTGCAATGCAACTCCGTTTCCTTTAATCTGAGTTAGGAATGTTTACACAATTTTGAGTTTAATCTTTCTTTTGAAATATTACAGAGATCGTGAAACTGCATTGATTTGTCTAAGCATTATTATTACCCTTCCCTATTTTATTTGTCTTGGTTGCGCTTCGGGTGAGACTTCTTCTCTTCAAGGAAGATGAAAATTCCAACGCTCTATACTACCTTAGTACCTTTTGTTGGTAACCTTAGAAGGAGCATAGTCTGTTCAATTTCGCACCAACAAAATGTTTTCGTTGTCGGGACTTGTTTCAAGAGGGAACCTATAGGGAGAATACTTCCACGGATCCACCGATCCAATATTCACTAGTGGTGGGAGAGAAATTGTGATGCCTTCATATGAAAAGAAGAATAATTGTGAGGTAAATCTATGAAAGCTACAAGAGAGGTTATCCTTTACACAGAAAGATCAAGTGACTAGTACGAGATATTTTGGGTTAAATTTTCAGAAGAACTATTCCATTAGATAGAAAGTCTCCAAGAATATCTGAAATTCCAAGAACGAGTCAGGAAGACCTGTACTTGGGATACATAAAATATTGTACCACTTCATTGACTGGATCGTCCGATAAAGCGAGTGATTGATTTATGGGTCAATAAAACACTAGAAGGATACATTATCGAGTTTGCAGTTGAGAACCACCAGTATTTTTCAAGGGTAGAAGAGGATTTCAAGAAAGATGCATGAGGAAGGCTACTGAGAGAAATTATCATGTGGATTAAGTTTTTCTTGATGGAAGAGGGGATGTTGACCATCTCCCTGACTGAGATGAAAACCTAAACACCCATGCTTGAGGTGGGATGAATTTGGGGTGGGATCATGGCCTGAGAAATGGGAGAGGGTTATTTGATAGATGGGGGAGAAGAAAGAAATGGATGCAAAGAATGAGCGAGCCTCGAAAAGAGTTGCCATAGTTGAGAAGTGGTGGCGCGGTAAGAAAAAAGAAAGTTGTGAAGCATTCTAAGGTGTTGAGGAAGGAGATCGAGCCAGGAGAAGTTGATGAAGGAAAGGAGGAAGAGTGTGAAAGATGAGAAGATAGGAAATATTGGCCAGTCAAAGACTAAGTGAGAGAGAAGAGCAGAGAGGAAGAAGTCCCCAAGAGGGTGGATAAGAAGAAGAATGTGTAGAAGTAAGATATTTTCAAACCAGCATGGATATTGGAGGAGAAAGAGAAGATTCATCCCCGATACAAGGAAAGATCGAAATCTCAACCGAAGAGACCACTCCAGAACATGAGAATGAGACCCTCCAGATCAAATAAACCCACCTAGAATCTAGTGGAACCAACCCGAAATCACCCATCCCCCAAGTGTCTTCTATACCAATGGTAAATCCTATACTACCTTCGTATGCTATTCCTATTTCAATTCATTCATTTAGTCGGTCACAGCCAGTCAGTACAAATATTGGGAGGATATTTGGATCCCTAGTAGATCTCAACCAAGACAGTTAGGGTTTACTTTTATAGGAACAGTAAGATCAACAATGGATGGAAATGCGGGAGGCTCGATCAATCGATACCCAAAATTTTGGGGTAAAGAAGATGAGGATGTTGAGCAACATTAGATTCTATGTGAAGTGATTTGGAGGTCCAGAGGGACTCTAGATGAAAATAAAATGATTGAATTCCATACTACCTTGAGAGGTTGTGCACTCAAATGGTACATGAAGGCTATTGATCCAGGAGGAGCACAAGGATAGGCATTCACAATTGGCCAGGTTCAGAAAAAATTCATAGTAGAGTTTAAACTACCTTAGTAAGAACAAGAAGCTCTATCTGAGTTGCGTGAGATTCAACAAAGGGAAGGAGATTCAGCCTAGGAATATAGTCAGAATTTTAAGGATTCCATTAGGAGGCTAGTGCATCCAATTCATGAAGATCACCAAAGAGAATGGTACATTTAGGGATTTCTACCTCTGAAATGAATTTCGTTAACACAACAACAGATAGATTCCTTGAGAAATGCCTTGGAACAATCAATGAATATTGAAGACATGTAAATATATCTAGGTAGCCTAAGGGTGAAAAAACCTCCCACGGATGCAAATTTGGCGTAACTACAAGGAAAGATATCGAAACTGACAGAGAAGATTCAAGAATTGATGATACCTGGACTAGGACAAGCGCAAGTCTAGTGTAATGGATGCTACACAGAGGGACATATAGTGAATAAATGTACACATATGAGGGGAATGGGACCTCCTCAAAATCTGATGGGACCCTCATCAAGACCCATGGGAGGAGTTGCGCAAGTATCTGTGAATTTTCCATTCCATACCCCAACCCCATATCATGCCTTTCCAAATAATCAAGCATCACCGTCAGTTGAGTATTGAGAGATCTTCCACATTCATGGCCATGTGCCAAGGTAGTGCCCTATTATTCAGAAGTATTCAACAGTATCGAATATTGTACATTTTGAGTTTTGTGCATATATCACGCATGCTACAAATCAGTGTAGAGAAATGGATGCACTTGTGGACATACTAGATCGAATATCACTCAGGATGAATGAATCCCCTCAAGGACCAAGAAGAGGTCGAGGAGCTGGAGATGGAGGAGACTTCATAGGAGGAAGAACTGGGGGAAGAGGACCAAGTATATGCTACAACTTTGATGAGCAATTGCACATGGCTAGGGATTTTCCTCAACCGAGATGACCATGGTGCTCACACTACAAAGCCAATGGGGATGCAGTTGAAGACTGACCAGAGCTAATTTTGAAATGGGAAGATCAGGCATGTCAAAGACAAGATAACTTCATTGGTTAAGAGATAAATAGGGTCATCAAAGGAAAACTACCCAACATTAATATTGTTACTCGAGGAGGAGAAAAGACTAGCACAGACACTTATAATCTACCTAAGATCCAGAAAGCAATGCCTAAGGAGGACAGGTATGACCCTCTGAAACAAAATCTATTCTTTAAAAATGCAATAGAGGTATTCCATAGTATCTCTTACCCGGAAATGGAAGAAAAACCCCATCATCCTATCATTTATCCTAAGATCACAAAGTTCCCTACTTCACCCCATGCACCCTGCAACCCTGTAATCTTGATAAGACAACTTAAGTAGTCACAAAATGTAGTTGAAATTTGGTTTCAATTATTTTATGATATTCCTAGGAATGACCAGCTGACAGAAAAGTTTTGCAATGCCCTGTATTTAGTCCTAGGAATGGAGGAACCCCCAGGAGCTAGAATAATGGCTAATCTTCCTGAGAAAAACACTGATAGAGAGAAAAGATGGAAAATACAGACTGGGAAAGAGTTTAGACTAGAATCCCAGCTAGATGAGTTTGAGATTAATGATGTTATGTTATATCTAGGATAGGATGTTAACATATTGTCTAAAAAGACATGGGAAGACTTAGGGAAATCACATTTGATATATTCCCCAATCCAATTGAGAATGGGCAATCAATACTTCATTTTCTTGATAGGAAGGATGGATAATGTGGAAATATATGTTGCGGGAGTAAAGACTGTAGCTGATTTTGAGGTGATTGAAATCATGGGGGATAAGGACCCTTATCCTGCACTACTTGGTATTGATTGGGCTTATGATAATTATGTGGTGATTGACCTAAAAATAGATACTATGACATTTGAAGAAGATGGAATAAAATTAGTTCAGCCCTTGGATCTATATGTAGGTCCTCGGTATATGGAGGCAACAGACAAAAATATGGAAGGAGAGGATCTAGATCAGTTATACATAGTAACAATAGGGAGGAGAGAAGACTACATCAATCCTACGACTGATGGATCGGTAAGTTGGAGGAGCATACAATCGACGAATGGAGATTCAAAATTAGCATTTGACAGTTGGGAACATGGTGCATATGAAATATTTTCAAGATGATGCGCAACTGTCAAAGCAATGAGATGGGTTGGAACCGAGGTCATAGAACATCCGACATATAACAATACCTCATAAATTGGGAGTTTTTTGTTTAGCATGGAAGAAAAGATAGCAAGAGATTAGAGGATTGTAGTTTTGTACATAGCTCTAGAAGACACCCCTTCTAGGTGGTGGGCTAGTCACAAAGAATTAATTAAGAACTGGGAGGATGGGAAGCATACTATTTGTTGGACAACTGAGAGGGGGGGGGGGTGAATCAGTTGTTACCATGCTTAAACAATTATACTTATTTTAAAATCTTTGCAGAAACACTTAATGACATTCAAAATAATGTAGGGAAGTAAGCAATAGCATATTCAACATCAATCACACACATGAGATACACAGAGACAGGTATTTCCTGAGGAAACCCATAAAGGGTAAAAACCTCTTTTTCTTTATATGATAAGTAATCTTTACATTCTTTACATTATCATACATATGAGCTCCAACTCATTGTGAGGCTACAACCTCTGTTTTGCAAGTTGCAACTTGCTGAGAGCACCAACTCTTTGTTTTCTCTAGCACCCACTAGAAGGAAGCACCAACTCCCTGGTTTCTCTAGGACCAACTAGAAGGAAGCACCAACTCCCTAGTTTCTCTAGCACCAACTCCCTGGTTTCTCTAGAACCAACTAGAAGGAAGCTACAACTCCCTATGTTAAAGCACCCACTTGAACCTCTGAGGACACCAATCCTCCCTAGCACCTCCCTTCCACCCTAGATTATGAATCTTTGTTACTGAAATTTATTATAGTGATATAATTTTCAACAATGGCTTACCAATCTCATCATTGTTCTGCTACATTTCCCTGCTCTGTCTGCCTCACTATCTTCCTGCACACATGCATTGCACTTTCCATTCTTCTACCTTTTCTTCTCTGTGTGCCATGTCCATTCAATGCACCTTTCCTCTTCTGTGAATTTCAGCTACTGCACTCTAACTCCTTCTACACACATGAATCACTCCCCACAACAACTACTCTTATCTCTTCTTTGTTCCACATTCTTATAGTCTTTCTACTCCTTGTGCATGCAATATTTTCCATGCCTCTGCATGCTCACTCCGCTGCAATCTCCTCCACATTAGAAAGTTTTTCTCCACTTCACTCTTCCACAACTATCCAATCTCTTGTGCACCACGTTCTCTCTATGTTCTGCATCTTCTGCTCATTGTGAGTCATTTGCCTGATCATCATGGTAACTCTTCAGCTTCTCTGGTAGTTTCACCTACGCATCCATCATCACTGGGTGTTATTATGAGATTCCTTAGTTTCTCTAGTAGTTTAGGCTCTTTGTCTTCTCTATCTTAGATGAGCTTATCCTTTTTTTTTTTGGCTACAGACTTCAATCCCCTTCCATATGTCAATCACCTGAATCAATAATCCTCAATCCACTAGAAGATGCCTTGATATTCTTCAACTTCTTTGGCAACCACACTCAGTCCTCTTAGAGTCCTCTAGCAAATATCATCATTTGTTTTAACTGTTACACTGAGAAGTGCAAAAGTAGCCCTGTGATCTTGTTCAAATTCACCCACACCGTTGGATTGAATTCATAGAAACTTGCGTTTACTTTGCCATTTCGCACTTCGGCATTTTGGGATCCCTGTGGTAAAGATTTCATTACACTCCATGTCCCAGTCCCTGAAACTCCGAAATGGAGCTTATCTGAACTAGCTCCTTCCTTCATCTTCCGCCGATGTGACCAATGGTTGCGACCACATATTGATCCAAAACATGTTTCTCATTTCGTCATTTCGGAATTTTGGCACTCCTATGGTAGAGTCTCTTGACGCTCCATGTCCCAATATCCGAAGTTCCGAAATGGAGTCGGATCAACGGTCCACACTCTAAGTGATTCGACGGTCCTAATCTCTTCGTGATTTTGCATATCGCGATTTCAAGCTTCGCGACTTCGGGACTCCTATGGTAGGATTTCTTGACATCTCCATCTCCCCATTTTAGAAACTCTGAAAGGGAGTTGGATCAACGGTCCACATAACCCCTTGAGATGGACGGTTGACGGGATTTTAGCGTTTCACATTTCACGATTTTGGGACTCCTATGGTAGGAGTTCTTGACATCTCCATCTCCCAATTTTCAAAACTCTGAAAGGGAGTAGGATCAATGGTCTACATAACCCCCTGAGATGGATGGTTGACGGGATTTCAACGTTTCACATTTCGCGATTTCGAGACTCCTGTGGTAGGAGTTCTTGACATCTCCATCTCCCGATTTCTGAAACTCCGAAGTGATGTAAACCTGTTGAAATCACAGGTGGATTGACACGTGTCGAATAAATTCCATGTGTCACTCTGATTCGTGACTTACATGTGCTTGAAATGTTGAATCAACATGACACTTGTCATTGCCTGGTTGTGCCACGTGTTCTTAGCTAACGTGGTTTGCTGACGTGTCTGTTTCAGGATTTCGCATTTCGGCACTCCTAATGTTGATGTTAGGATATTTAGACACTTAGGAGTTAGTTAAGATCTACTTGGTCTAATATGTTGTTAGGTAAAAGTGTGTTTCTTTAGTATGCATTAGTATGCATTTGTAGTTAGGCAATCCGACGGTCACAATATGTTCCCGACATAGAGTGATCTGACGGTTCATACTCTCCTCGATCTTAATGGCCATTGATCCGTGGCTTAACACCCGATTGGTCCATGATATCTATTTAAAGAGCATGGAGGGTCATTTTCCGATGATCGATTGTGAGAAACTCTCTTGTAAAATCTCTCTGTAATCTTTTTCTTTGCATTAATAAACTGCTCCAAGTGGCCGCGTTGGCTGGGGCCGTGGATGTTTCCCCGTAAGGGTTTTACCACGTGAAAACATCGGTGTGTTGATATTTGATCTGGTTATGTGAGTGGTTACTAAAGGTGTTCTTCCTCTGTTGGAATACCTGTGTTTTCGAACATGGTATTAGAGCATGTTTGAAGACCCGCTCCTGTTGTAGATCGAGATCGTGAAGCCGAGTTGCCTCATCTCCATTTTCTGGCATTTCTGTACATTTTTGGGCTGAAAGGACTATTCCATTGCGTCCGAAGAACGCTTTTCATTCAGGAACACTTTTCGTTTCACTCGAAAAGGTTTCCGTTTGCCCAAGATACGGCCATTACAGTCAGAATCCGGAGGTATAAAGTTTGAATACGCATTTTTAAATTTTTGCAAAGTTTTGATTTTATTTC
>ML776590.1:264927-277667 GCA_009831015.1 Picea engelmannii | reverse complement strand
TCGCTTTCACATGGACGATTATAAACCAACCCCTTCTCCCTTCCAGTCTGGAGTCAAGCTTTCTGCCACTTGTACTTCTCCTGAAGTTGATGCCACCCTGTATCGTCAGTTAGTTGGTAGCCTCTTATACTTGACTCATACCCATCCTGGTCTTTCCTTTGTTGTTGGTCTTGTTGCACGATATATGCAAACACCCCATGAAAGCCATTGGAATGCAGCTAAAAGGATACTTCGCTATGTTCGTGGTACTATTCAGTTTGGGATACATTACAGTTCAGGGGGGACTCCCTTATTGGTTGGTTTCACTGATTTAGATTGGGCTGGCGACCCTGATGATCGGAAGTCTACTGCAGGTTATGTTTTCAGCCTTGGTTTAGGACCTGTCACTTGGGCCTGTAAGAAACAACAATCTATTGAACTTTCTTCAGCAGAAGCAGAGTACCGAGCAGCGGTAAATGCAAGTCAGGAAGCCCTGTGGCTTCGACAGATCCTTTCAGAGTTTGGATTCCACCACCAGCATCCGACCAGACTTTCGTGTGACAATCAAAGTGCCATCAAGCTCGCCAAAGACCYAGTTCAACATCAGCGTAGCAAACACATCGAGCTACACACGCACTTTATCAGAAAGCTTATTCATGATCAAGTTATTGAAGTGCTCTTTTTCCCTATAGAAGATCAAGTTGCAGACATTTTCACAAAGTCTCTTACAGAAGTGAAGTTTTCCAAACTTCGATCTATGTTAGGAGTTCAAGAAGCTGTCATTAAGGGGGGATAGGCTCTAATTCCTCCTTCCTTCTCCTATTGTGTCATTATTGTAAATCCTTCTTGATCCTATCCCAAGTTGTTCTTAAGGGGGGATGTTAGGATATTTATACACTTAGGAGTTAGTTAAGATCTACTTGGTCTAATATGTCGTTAGGTAAAAGTGTGTTTCTTTAGTATGCATTAGTATGAATTTGTAGTTAGGCAATCCGACGGTCACGATATGTTCCCGACATAGAGTGATCCGACGATTCATACTCTCCTTGATCTTAATGGCCATTGATCCATGGCTTAACACCCGATTGGTCCATGATATCTATTTAAAGAGCATGGAGGGTCATTTGCCGATGATCGATTGCGAGAAACTCTCTTGTAAAATCTCTCTGTAATCTTTTTCTTTGCATTAATAAACTGCTCCAAGTGGCCGTGTTGGCTGGGGTCATGGATGTTTCCCCATAGGGGTCTTACCACATGAAAACGTCGGTGTGTTGATCTTTGATTTGGTTATGTGAGTGGTCACTGAAGGTGTTCGTCCTCTATTGGAATACCTGTGTTGTTGAACAGTTGAGAGTCTCTAGCTTCTCCATCTCCCTATTTTTAAAACTCCAAAATGGAGTTTACTTCGGGGTTTCACATTTTGCAAATTCGACAGGTTAGGGAACCCCATTCCTTTGACTTCCCAGTCAGTGAAACGACGATCTATGTCCACGTGTCCTACCCGTAAATGGACAGTCCTCCTTCTTTCAGGATTTTGTGCACCTGGTTGTCCTTGTACTTTAAAGAACGTGCAGGTTCTCCGTGATCCAATGATGGTCGGATCCCGCACTTGGATCTAACGCCTGATATCTGTCCTCCTCTTTAGCGTGATCTTCTTGTCTACATTCAGATCTGACGGCCATCGGGAATTCAGGATGGGATCCAACGATCGCTGGTGCTTCTCCTCCCGAGCTTACGCATCCTTCTTACCTGGGAGAATTTCTAAGTGTCAAGGGCCTTGACCTTTGATCCGCCTGAGATCCTAAGTATGCTATCTCTCTTGAGCTTTGGCAATGAGTTACCCTCATCCCTGATGCACACCTGCACATTGCGTTCAAATCTGCACTAATTCCTCCTGATCTTACTTTGTCCTTGTTTTTCCTTCACTGCATACTCTGATCTTGCCATCAATGACAAGAACATACTGCCTGTAAAGCATGCCAACCATCCTCTACACTATCTCTTCTGATCTTATCGAGCTTGCTCTGCAACATCTTCCCAAAATACTTTTGGTGCCCATCTGTTACATTCTTCCTGTACTCAAGCCATCATCATTGTTGTACTTGCCATCAATGACAAGCATACACTTCCTGTAAAACATGCCAACACTATCCAGTGTCGATTTCAAGACAAAGAGAAACTGAAATCAAAGATGTACATGGATTGTCAAGTTGCGAAATTGTTTGATGGACAGTCAGATCCTAACATACATATCGAACAATGTGTAAGGCAGTGGAAAGCTGCAGAAGTACCATCTCACTTGTGGGTTCAAGTACTTCCCCATTTTCTAGGTCTGATACCAAAATCCTAGTACATCCATGAAGAGACCAGAAGGTAGACTAATAGTTGGAAAACTTTAGAAGACAAATTTTGCAAGGACTTCTCTTTCACAAGTAAGTACCCTGAGCTTAAGATAGTCCTGCAAATAATTAAATAAATTATTTTTACCAATGTTTGTAAAAGGAAAACAGACCAAATGGTATCTGAAAAGAATATTCAAGTTCTTCAGTCTAATCTGTACTTGGACATGGACAAGACACCCATAGAATGCTATAAAATCGAGAAGGATTTGGGATATGCTGATGAGTTACAAGAACTGAGGAATTTCACCATTGAGGAAACAAAAGGGAGTAGAGAAATACAGAACGTGTTTTCTAGTCAGACCAATAGCTCTTATAATCAATTGTTGAAGTTGTGGAAAGTCAACTTGGGAACTACCTAGAAACCCAAGATAATTGTTGTAGGAGATTACTGGGATGAGCAGACTAGCCAGGAAATACATGTCTTGTTTTGGGAGTATGAGGACTTATTCCCAAAGACATTTTCAAAGATAAAAGGGATAAAAGGAGCTATGGGAGAAATGAATATTGAACTAAAAACAAGATCAAAACCTGTAAGGAATAAATCATATCATCTGAACCCTAGGGTGAAAGAGAACATTAAGAGGGAAATAGATAAGATGCTTGAGGTCGAACTGATTTTTCTAGTTGAAGAAGCAGAGTGGGTTAGCCCCATAGTGATCCAGAGAAAAAAAGGTACGAAGGACATTAAGTAATATGTAGACTATGGAAGCCTTAACATTGCCTATGTTCATGACCCTTTTCCCACTTTTTACCGATGAGGTGCTAGAACAGGTTTCCGAGAAAGAGTCTCACTCATTTACAAGTGGATTTTCAAGGTATCACCAAGTGAGAATTGTCGAAAAATAAAAAAGGAAGACCACATTAATAACATAATGGGGGCTATTTGCATATAATGTGATGCCTTTCGGTCTAAAGAATGCACCTGCAATTTTTTCCCGGATTGTGATAGTAGCCTTCCGAGAATTCATTCAAAAAACATAAAGGGAGGGTTTGGATATGATTTATTGTTTACAAAATTTTAGACATTACCTGTTAGGTTCTCATTTTAAATTTTTGACTGATCATTCTATGTTAAAATATCTAGTTAACAAGCCTATCTTGGAAGGAAGAATTTTTCGATGGTTGTTACTATTTCAGGAATTCTCATTTGAGGTGATCATCAAACCTGGAATATGCAACATGGGTCCTGATCACTTGTCCATATTGGAGTTAGTAGAGAGTGGTGAAGCAATCGATGATCAACGCCGAGATGTAGACCTCTTCCGAGTTGAGGCAGTACCATAATACTTGGAAGAAATAGAAGTATTATTGAGTACAGGGGCCTACCTAGAAACATACTCTACAAATAAGAAACTCTATATGGTGGTTCGAGTAGCGGAATATCAAATGATCGTGGGGAAATTGTATAAGTTGGGCCTCGACAGTATCCTCAGGAGATTCGTTTTGGACCATGAAAGTCAGGATATACTCTGAGAGTGCCACAGTGGAGTTGTGGGAGGCCATGCTGGAGGAAAGGCCACTACGCAGAAATTCCTCCAAGTTGGATTCTGGTGGGCCACGCTCTTGAAGTATGCGAAGGAGTATGTTATATATTGCGATGTTTTCCATAGAGTAGGTAAGTCCAAAAGATGAGACAAATTTCCTCTTCAACCAGTTCGAGCACTGTAAGAATTTGAGAAGTGGGCGGTTGATTTTATTGGACTGATCAACCCCACAACTAAACAATCAAAGGCCAGGTACATTATCACTACAACCGATTATCTGACAAGGTGGGAAGAGGCAGTCGATGTTCATGGTTGTTCAATTGATACCGTTGCCATATTTATTTTTGAAAATATTATCACTCGATTTGGATGTCCTAGGAGTCTGATTAGTGATTAGGGTGGTAATTTTATCAGTAGTACGATAGTAAATCTTACAACAGAGTTCTTAATCCAACATCATAAAAGAATACCCTACCATCCACAAGCCAATGGCATAGCAGAGGCGTTTAAAAATATTCTGGAGAGAGATTTGATGAAGGTTTGTTATGCAAACATGGGAGATTAGGATGATAGAATCCCAATAATTTTATGGGATTATAGGAAAACCATGAAGAACATCCACAAGTATACTCCATTTCATCTAGTCTATGGGAAAGAGGTTGTGGTACCTACAAAATTAATTACCTCTAGTGTATACATTGCATAGATTACACACATGTCAAAGGATGAATCAGTTGTGCAAAGGGTTATGGAGTTTCAAGAAATTGATGAGACCAAGTTTTTAGCATACTTTCATCAATCAATTGAGAAATCCAGGAAGAAGGATTGGCACGATAGGCACATTAAGGCCAAAAAAATTGTGCAAGGAGATAAGGTCATACTTTATGACAATTGATACCATAAAGATCTAGGAACGTTGCACATGCATTGGATGGGACCATTTATAGTTGTGCATATCTGACATTCTAGAGCAGTTAGACTCACACAACTGGATGGTATTCCTCAGCCAGGATGGGTGAATGGAACTTGCCTAAAGCCCTATATTTCTCATGACCGAGCTAAAGGAATGTTTCTATAGTCTAAAGGAGCTTGTATATTAGTTAGATTTGAATTTCTACAATTTCCTTAAATTCAATTAATAAAGTCAGAGTATGCATTGTTGCGCTGCGATGTGTATTTCATTTGTTTTCCATCTAAGTATTAATTTAGTGCATAATTTCTTACTCTGTAGTGCAGGATCAAAAGAGCCACGATTCCATTAAAGACAATCATTAAATATGATGGGGACCCCATTGTGGTCAAAGGGAGAGTGAATATGAATGCAATCCTAGTCCATGTGCCACACACACCTGGTCCAAGCATAGCCTTTATGATCGCTACAGTAACCTTTCTAAACTTTGTTAGACCATAAAGCCACAATACACGAAGATGCCATTGGTATTCACATCAATATTTTCAACTATTCCAATGGTAAGGTATGAAGCCAACCAAGTCCGTGTCCAACTTTCTTAGTAAATGCCTGAATCCCCCAAAAGATTTACCCCATTAAACAGTCTCGTCGGACACATCAACTCTGGGTTATGCCTATAGGGTTAATCCTGAGTGGCCTAGTAGTACTGACAGATCCTACCAGCTGGACTAAGTATAAGGCTACGTGAACTTAGCATAAAACTTATTCTTTTCCATTTTGTAATTGAGATTTCTAAAACTATCATAGAGCCTACAAATTTTCCTCGTTGTGACCCCGAAGCCTAGAAGAGTTGGTCTAAGTTTCTTATCAATCCAGAGCAATGATGTCGAGAGATAAAGAAAGCCAAATTTCACTTTCCAAGGAAGCGGTTCCAGATGAGCCGTGTGATCCCCGAGTTGAGGTTGTGGGTGACCTCAAAGGGAAGGTTGAGCAAGTCAAGATCCTCGACCTCGACCTTGTAGACTAAGTGTTATTCCCACAAATGAACATTGATGTGTTATGGAATGTGGTTCCATATGAGATGGGATGAATGCAGTTTGTATCAAAGCTAGAGTTCATCAACCTCTTTAAATCTACAATCATGAACCTCCTAGACTTTCCAATCTTCGACACCACTGGTGAGGTTGCAAAATGTACCAAGTTCCTCATCATCCGGGTACATGACATGAGCTTATGTCTCAACAAATGGTACCCCATTCACGCCAAAAATATCCATCAACTCATGGGCCTATCCATTGAAGGCGAATATGTCTCAAAATGGTTCTAGGGCCCAAGTAAACATAGGAAGAAGAATGGAGAACCCAACTTGTATGAAAAATTTCATACATAGAGAGGGGGGTGCACAACCAAAATTGACCCCATTTTACCATAGATGGTCAGAACAACTTGCTACATGATTTCTAGAAAGGTAATGAGGTCCTACTACAAGGGTGAGTGCATGTTGGATTCCCTCTCCGTGGTGGATTTTTGTTCCAATGTAGCGGTGTTCAATTGGTGTAGCTACCTTCTAGAAGAACTCCTAGTAGCGTGCGAGGAAGCACATGAGAAGGGAGAGACCTTCACCTATGGATACCTACTTGTTGTGTTTTCCATGATAAAGTGGACGCCACCCTCAAGAATATTGTTATCACCAAAAAATAAAGGTCGATTGGAAAAGATGTTCGAACCTTGGAACTCAAGGCTAGACTTGGAGAACACAACATTCAATAACGCAGCGTTCGTAAAGTGGTACAACCGACTACTTGACGCAACTCATAGGTTGCACGTGCCATAGGAGTTTCTCAACCTCAACACAAGGAACATTGTGTTTAGTTTGAATCACCACCATACATTTGTTTGGCCCACGCATGTTAAAACTGAATATTTTCATTCACGGATGTTGTTGTTTTACTTGGGTGAGGAGGCCCTTGAAAAGAAAGTAATGTCATGGCTAGGAGTGAAACACAACCTGCGCAAGTTGTGGATGCACTACCTTCTACCTGTGAAACTATTGAAGAAGAAGGGACATGAAGTAGGGGTAGGATCGCGCTCGGGTCTAGAGGAGAAAATGAAAGATATTGCAATGCATATCGACTCAAAGGAAGAGGAAGAAGAGACACAACCACTGGAATGTAGGAAGCAGACACCACCCATGTTCCTGCAACTTCCATAGCAATCTATGTTGAAAGGTAAATATTTCAATGACATCCTTAGTGCAACATTCATTGCATACCCTTTTCTCAAGAAACTTAGAACCGAGATATCCCCAGTGAATATCCTGAACCCCCAACCCATATCATCAACCATACCTCATACTCGAGTAGCTTCGCGAGAAACCCAAACTATCATTGACATCTAGGATGATCCTGAGCCAGATACCACTGCATAGAACACCATTATCACCAAACAACCCCCATCACCCCCACAACCCCAATTTCCACCACAAGAAACAACCACCCAACCCCAAACTATGGAACCAGAGCCCATGCGGTTGGATCCCCCTGAACTACCCAAACAGATATCAAATCTCATTGATCTGACTCTAGAAGTACCAATCCAATCAATTGTTCCATTTTTTCTGATCCAGGATACTCCAAGCTCATCGAAGACACATATTGTGCACATACCAAAAGAACCAAGCCCTCAACGCCCTCTCTCAACGATCAACGTTGAGAGTGCCATCCAAAGAGGTGGAACCATAGACACCATGGTACAAAAATAGGAGGAAGAACTAGAGGTTTATAAGGAACCCAAATCAACGTCAGGACATAGTGCAAACTCATTGCAAGAACAACAAGAGCTAGTAATCCATAACCCACAACAGTGTGTAGAGCTTGTGCAACTCTACTTGGTGAAAGAAGAGATAATCGCATTCCTTCCATCAAAAGAAGGATGAGACTTGTGCATCCATTGCAAGGTCCATCTATATGGGAGGAAGAAGTGGATACACCATTAGAACATTCGACGACTAGTGGATCCCCACTATAGGTCTGAGTACCCAGGGAGGCCACTACTTCTTCTGGTGACCTCGCTCAATGGCCATCAACATATATAATTGGGATGATCAGAGCCTCAACTGATTAGTTGGAGCAGAGCCTCTAGCAGGTCAAATGGGACCCAAAGTTTTCTAAGGAGGAAGCACTCCTCACCCAAGAATGTAGGACACAGGAGGAGTATGCAAAGAGCCAAGCGGAGCAGAAACTGGAAAGGGTCCAAAAGAAGCTTGAAAAATCTTGGTCGGTGATTCGAAGGACAACACCGCAACTACCTAAATCTAGTGTAGTAGGAGAGTCGATACAACAGGTCAAGATACTAGATGGAGCATGGTGGGAGTTGGCAATTCACACTAAGACCATGGAATTACAATTGTGGGAGAGTCAATAGGAAGTAGAAAAACAACCCCAGAATCTTCAAGAGAAAATGGAAAGAGTTGTGCTCGAAGGAAATAATGCAAGGGAAACTCTGCACAAGAAAAATGTAGAATGCACAAAGATCTTCCGGGAAGTTAGTGACTGAATGGGGATCATTTCACGATGCAACTAGACCCTGGATGACTTGCGCATGAATATCCAGTCACTTAATGTGGAAGTTTCCATCGCCATGGATCTACTAGAGAAACAAGAAAAGTTCGATCAAATCTAGCAAGAAGAGAATGAGTTGAATGCTCTATTTGAGGCATAGTTAGTAGCTAAGAAAAAGCTATGGGAGTTTCAGCTGGTTTTTTAGACAACCTATATGAAAATTCATTATGTAGATGTTACAACCAACTCGGAATGGAACTCCCTGGTTGCATCCAAACCTAAGGGATTCATTACAAACATGACTCAACAATTCATGGTCGAAGCTTCACTGTTCGCTAGGAAGTGGAAGGATAAGGTTGTTAATTTAAAAGGGGTAAAGAAGAGAGCCTTGGAATTGGTCCCCAATTTAGGCCCTTTGTTTTAATAGGTGGAAAAAGAAATCACAGAAGTATAAGATGGGAGAAAAGAAGAGACAAAAGACAAAGGAAATCAACAGGCTAGTCTAGATGCCACAGAAGAACTAAGGACTTGAATCGAGGACGAGTCAAGGATTGTGGTCGGAGCCTACTGGGCCCTTCATTTTGTTGTTAGAAGTTGTGAAAGTGATGATGGATCTC
Organism: Picea engelmannii; assembly: GCA_009831015.1. NCBI lineage: Eukaryota > Viridiplantae > Streptophyta > Pinopsida > Pinales > Pinaceae > Picea > Picea engelmannii. The sequence continues at coordinate 268,715 of ML776590.1, read as the reverse complement.
CAATTTCAGTCAAAAATAAGTTACGCAAGTCATAGAGGAGCGGGATACCAGAACAAGGAAAGAAACTGAAAATGGTTGGAAGGAAGGACAATGCAACACTAGCATGGATAAAGAAGTTGCAACAGAACAAGAAAAATAAAGCATGCAAAGTCCTAAACTCTAAAATCCCAGTTAGAATATATATATGGGATGAATACGATTATAAAGGGTTGATTGGTTGGAATTTAGTACTTACTATTTGTTGATTTTGGGATGTTTGTATCATTGTCCATTTTGGTTATAACTTAGCTAGGATTCTAGAGTCTAGGTTTCAAAAACCAGACCAAGTTTGTAAAGAGTGATGTCCAATTGTAATGGGAAAAGAGAAAGGGTTTTTGGTTATCCTTGTCTCTAAGTAATAGAGTTTATGTTAAGCTTTGGCATGACCAAGATGTTTCTCTATCCGATTAGAACATTATGTAATTAATAAGAAACTTAAGAATTTAATATAAGGAGAGATTCAAATTTTGAAATTTCGGTGTCTTATTAGCTTCAAATTGTCTTAATGTTATTTCATATTATCTTTATGTCAGATCTGATTAATGGCATATAGTTCTTTATGGTTGCAACACAACTCTGTTTCCTTTAATCTGAGTTAGGAATGTTTACATAGTTCTGAGTTTAATCTTTCTTGTGCAAGATTACATAAATTATTAGACTGCAAGGATTTGTCTAAGAATTCTTCTTACCCTTCCCTATTTTCTTTGCCTTGGTTACGCTTCAGATGAGACTTATTCCCTTTAAGGAAGATAAAAATTCCATCTCTCTAGACTACCTCAATACCTTTTGTTGGTAACATGAAAAGGACCTTTGTCTGATCAATTATGGGTGTTGTTGGGAAATAATACCCTACGGACTAACAAGCTAGGGATGAACTTGTACGCAAATCATGACCTTAAAGAAATCACTTTTAACCTATCATCCCAAAACTCAAACCCCTTTTTTACACACAAGTATGGAAAATACCTACTAACCTTTTTACTGACGTTTGGTGTAGATCCTCCGTTGCGCTTTGTCCGCTGCTTGCGCTGCTCCTTCCAAAGACAATCCTACAATGAAGACAAAACACTACGCATGCATGCTATTTTTCTACTTGAGGGTTAGAGATTAAGCATAAATCAAATAAAATATAAATAACTCATGCATTGGGACGGGAAAAGTATTCTTTTATTAATCTCAAGATGAATCAACTTACAATAATGATAGAGACCGGACACCGTTCCTCGATCCTGATCCTAGGCTCCTCCTCTTCTTTGTCCTCCAACTGCTTTGCTTTAATTCTCCTTAAGCTTGAGGAAACGCTAAAGGGTTGGGACAAATGGATTCGGCAATTGGGCAGAGTTTCTTTGCTATCTTTTTTCCTCCTTCAAATAGTACCCCTACCCCTTCTTTTATAGGCTAGAAGGAGCAAGGGTTTTGGACGAACTCTTGGCCATGCATGGGTGGGAGTTTCAGTTAATATATCCATAGCTTTTTGTCCCGTCGGAAACTTTCCATTTTTTGTGATTCTGAAGGCAAACGCGTGCTGTAGTGGGCCTGCTAGCGTTTGCACGCAAGCTGTAGTGGGTCTGATAGAGTTTTATTTTGGATAAACGCGGGTTGTAGTGGGCCTGCTAGTGTTTACTTTTTAAAAATGGAGTTTTTAGAAGAGTTGTTCAGTAGTTTTTTGGCAAAGAAGGGATATGAGTTGGCCTGATGCNGCTGTAGTGGGTCTGATAGAGTTTTATTTTGGATAAACGCGGGTTGTAGTGGGCCTGCTAGTGTTTACTTTTTAAAAATGGAGTTTTTAGAAGAGTTGTTCAGTAGTTTTTTGGCAAAGAAGGGATATGAGTTGGCCTGATGCGAGGTAAGCATGTGTGGTGCAATTTAGGGTTATAACAGATGCCCCCTAATGTGTGAGGTCAGAAGAGCATATGATGGCTGAAATACATTACCAATTCTTTACCAATCTGTACTGATATGCTGAATGAGTGAGCCCAGGAATCAGGAATCAAGAGGTGTCATCTGCAAAAAATATCAAATGTCTCACCGAGGCGGGCATACCCATGCTCGAGATAAAATAGAACCATGGCTATCAATCAAATACACTGTAGATCCATGTCAAATAACTATAAAGAGTAGCCGCGAACAATACACAGTGGAGCTACATCTCGAAATTAGAAAGATATACATGTAACGTATCCATCTCTCAGAAGCGGATTCAGCCTAATGGTTGTACTTCAGAGCTCGAGAAACAACTTCAAAATCTTCTAGACTCGGGTAGGAGTGTAATATGAGTGTACGAATGCACTACCCAGAGGTCTTCGATGGCTTGTTGGTTATGGACTTGATAATCTTGATGATTGGACTGAAGGCTTCAATGATTTCGAACAAAGACTTGATTGGACATTCAGGATGGTCGGGTCTGTGGACAAGAGACATATTGCAGAGGGGCCGACTCAATATTAGTGACAAACTTCCCTTGGATAATAGCACGACAAGTGATAAGACTCAGGAAGCATATCTGTTAATCATAAGTCTACGAAGCAGGAGGCAACGCAAACTCTCCATATGTTTGGAAGAGTAACCAAACGGTGGAGGACACAACTCTGTATAACGAGAAAAGCTTCCTAAGGTTGTATTACATCCCATAGTCTGATGAATCAAACATATAGATGTGCTTTATCCAAGGGCGACTCATGATGCTGCCAATAAAGAAAATACTTTTCCCATCCTCTTTTTGGGGTATATTTGATTTTTTTGTTCTTTTTGATGATTTTGACAAAGAATAAAGGAGTATTACGTTACAATGGAGGAACGAGTACAAAAAACATACAAGCTCAAGGCACAATAACAAGACTGATGTTGTAGGGAAATTATACTCGGGAAAAATCCTCCAGTGGCCAAAGGTGTTAAGACGCAAAGGCAAACTGTTACTAGGTTGATGGGTAAAGGATGCAACTGCGGTTGATAGAACACACAATGGTAACGTCCTTCGATGTAAGTTTAACGAGCCCATAGAAGGTAAGCTTGGTGGTTTTTCATATTTAAAGAGTCTGAAAAAGTATAAACAGAAACTCCATTGGGGTACCTTTTTCAACAATAGTCTAATTGGTTCGAAAAAGGGATAAAATAGCACCGATTAGACGTCAATTCAAAACCATTTTAACGAGTGTGAAAAGGACAAGATAACTCGGCTATTTTTTCACTTTTAAGGAGTCTGAAAAAAGATTAACTATGGACTCCATCGAGAATGTTCTTCTGGACCATTTTAATGAGTGTGAAAGAATAAGGTCACTCGACGATCTTTTTAATTTTAGGGAGTCTGAAAAGAGCTTAACTATGGACTTCGGGGAGGTTTCTTTTTCATAAATTTAGTCCCTCAGGCCCGAAAAAGGAATAAAATTATACCTGAGGATACTCTTCTAAAGAATGGACATTCAATAGAGTATTCCTTTGTTCGTATAGTTGACCATCCGGACCGAAAAAGGGGTAAACTACCGCCGGACAGACGTGACTTCAAATTTCAGTTTAACGAGCGTGAAAGGTCACAAGATCGCTCGGCAATCTTTTCATGTTTAGAGGGTCTGAAAAGGGCTTAAAAGGGGACCCGTTTAAGGAACGTTCTTCTGGACCAATTTAACGAGTGTGAAGAAACAAGGTCACTCAACAATCTTTTCATCTTTAAGGAGTCTGAAAAGGGCTTAAAGAAGACTCCATGATGGTTACTTTTCTCAGTTAATCCAGACGAGATCGAAAAGCATAAATGC